>JALPQI010015349.1:0-32680 GCA_025490895.1 Thaumatotibia leucotreta
TATTGATATCTGTGCCGCTTTTATAATAAAAACAATTAATTTCAATACCTCTTATCTCGTCGTCAACACAGTGGAAAAGAATATCAAAGAGTGTGTCACATCGTTGGAGTTACAAGGGCTAAGCCTACGGCTATGTTTTACCATCAGGCGGCTCATGTGATGCTTGTTTGCCATTGCCGACTGGCATGAAAATCCTTAATTGAGGACAATGAAGAAATGTAAACTGTTGTTTTTAATAGTGTTCAAGGTCCAATCCAATTGACGAGCGACAGAAACAGATCGATCGGTATTTATGATTGACGTTAACTACCGACTGATGCCTGAAGGTTTGATTGGGTGGCTAATGCAACTAGTATCCATCGAGTTTGGAGATGCTTCATTTGAATTCAGCTTACATCTCAAGGCAAGGTACACAGTCGCTTTGTAAGACTTATGCGGTTCATACCATCTATAAAAGTACATATAATATCTGGTACAAAATTGGAATCTTAAATAGAGTATATTGCTATGCGAGGAAGAGAATAGGTAGAAATAGATTTACTTTGTGGTCAGATTTTTATTTTTAAATCATAACATGTACAAGTATATGCAATTATACATGTAAATGGACATCCCTTTATTTCACATTACGTGGCTTATCGACCGTGAACTAGGTTCCACTTACAATGTACGAAGTACGAGTATAACCAGTAATGTGACATCACGATATATTTGAATAAATTACCAACATACTGGCTACACGTAAGGGTTACCACAGATTAAAATATAGGAAAATGCCGTAGTAAATTACAAAACGCATTTAGCTAGACTCAAAAATCGTAACGTTTATCGTAGACCTAAAGTTAAATATTTGCTACAACAACAACAATAAAATTGTATTAAAAAAAAATATTTAGATCAAATCAGTTTCAGCGCTCATAGCTATTTACTCGTATACATATTTTAAGCTTGTAGGATGAATAGTTACATGATGATATATATCCAATTCATCAAGAGGCGACTAATTGTTTCAAAAATTTGGTACCTAGGTACTCAAGTTACCGCCTTAGGCAAAATCGCAACCAGTCTCTTAAAATATGGATTACAAATAAAATGGCGCAACTCCTTTTAATGTAAATAAAACACGGGAATTCAAAATTCTATGTAGAGCCCTTCATAATAAATAACAGAATTCTCTCGCGCCGAAGGTAAATCCCTAGTAGGTACAATAATTATTCAGAGCCGGCATAATGTGGAGTGAGCACTATACCCTGTCCCGTCCCGTATCTCCAGACACTCTTCGTGGAATGTTCTATTAATATTTATGACCGGAAAATTATCATTAAAAATAGGTTTTGACCGTCCGTAATATTACCGCTCCGCCTCATTCAATATGCCTCTACAAGGGCCCTCCCATTATCTCTCTTATTAATTTTATTTGAGAATAAAATAAAGTGTAACGCCCAACACACTCCGCTCCAGCTTTATTGTAACACTCTAATGACGCGGTGTTGCGTTCTGATTTTGTTCAAACAAATGACGGGAGAAGATTGATCAGCATCCACCGCCTTCAAAGCCTTAACATAATTGAATTATGTCGTGACATTTTCTGACTTGTTTTAGATTTAAATGCGACTTTCATTTTTGGTGATCGATCAATTTGCGTAGTTTCATACGTCATATTTTGTACCGAAAGCATTCAGATTAATATGAATGAATGAGGCCAAGCCGTTTTGATACTACCCATTATTTATGTAACTGATAGATACATTTCATATGCTTCCGCGCTCCCGGTTCCCGCTTATAATTCTTATAAACATTAAACAACGCGCGTTTCTGGCACACGTCATAATCAATTTGCTAAGCATATGTATTAAGTGTTGAAATTCAAATATTTATCGGCGGTTCCCAGGCGCGGCCGACCGTTGACCCTGCGCCCGCGCCGGCTGGACGAGAATGTGTCTGCTGTATGTGGACTATGTAGGTACATAAAAAGTTGCGCTTGCACAAAAAGTCAGCAACATTCGCTATCCGTTTTAAAAAGTCCTAATTAGGGCGATGTTTAGTAAACGATGAAGTAATATAAACCTATCTACTATCAAATAAAATTAATTTTCACTTCTCATGCTCTGAAAATGTTATTTTAGTCCCTGCTTATCGGGACTAAAACTCTTTATTAATCTCTAGGGACTAAAGTAAAATTTTTTTAATTGACGTTGGAAACCCGTAAACAGCCACACTCACGGTGTTCAAGAATAAAGGATAGTCGTCATTTTCAGTGTTTGTGTATGGACCACTTTTGTGCATGCCGTGTATACAACCTCTAAACTTTTTTTTAATTGACTTTGGAAATCCCTAAACAGCCATTTTTGGTGTTTATGATTTTTGAACGAACGATTATTGACATTGAAAATAACCTCAAAATGTCAATCATGCAAAAATATTAAGGATAATCGATTTATTTTCTTGATATACATGTATATTTAATACTTGTTTAATATATGATTAAGATTGAATCCAATTTATTACTCATGTTTTAATAACCAATTAGCTTCAAAATAGTTATGTAGTTAGCTCCAATTCATTGGCTAAATATGCAAGTATTTAAAGCGTCATATTTCGAAAAAGGTATACAGATAAAAACTAAAACGCGGAACGATTTTGATTGCTTATTTTTTGTGTTTTTGTCCATAAGTAATATTGTTCAAATCGTAGTTATATAATTTACGATGTCACGTCATGCGATGAAGAAGTATTAACGCCTTACTCCAGAATGAAGAAGAATGCAAAAGAGGTGGTGCAAAATCTTTTGCCGCCGAAATCTAGTGTAATATATTCAAAAGCGTATCAAACTTTTATGGATTGGAAAACTGGAAAGCAAATTAGGTACCAACGTCATTTATGGAAGGTGTATTTCTGACATATTTTGATGAAAAATCTAAGAAATATCAACCGTCATCACCTTGTATCATATTATTATATTCCATGCTTAAAACCACACTGCAACTAAACCATATAACTTGAAAAAGTTTGCGAACTTATCGTCAAGTCGCCATGTTCCGAAGAAATCAGAAGTTTTGACATCGCAGAACAGACATTTTTTTTGTTTCTTATTTGTTCTTTCTGTTATTAAATACTGAGATTATGTATACCGTAGTTTTTTTTCTCGCATTCTAAGTGAAAAGTAGAGTGTTTAATTCGGGACTAAACAGCCATAATGACACTCGAACTACATCCACCCTCGCTACGCTCGGGTGGATAAATATCTCGTGTCATAATGGCCTGTTTTAGTCCCTCGTTGAACAATCTACTATTAATCCTCATATCCTCTATCGCATTAGACCAAACTCCAATATTGTTTTCATTCAAATTCACTGGTACCTGTTTAATTTCGGTATACTTCGACTGTTTCGAGTTTTTGCGAATGTAGCGAAGTTAACATATTCAGGTTGTAATTTAAGTAAATCGAAGGCGCAGGTAAAACTTAGTCAAGAAATAAGAATGTAAGCTACACCGAGTTAAGCACTTGAAAGACGAGAGCTTTAATAGCGTCTCACAGCCATTTAACGAAGCAGCGGCATTATCAAGCACTAGAAGCGTATTTTGCTCGTAATTAGGTACTCACCTACGTAACGTGCTTAAGACTAGATGCAGGTAACTTAGTTATATGCCAGCTTAATATAAATTAGACTGACGGCAAGATTTAGTACCAAATATAACCTATTTATTTATGAAATCGCATCGATAGCAATAAAGCGAGTGAAAGCAATTAAAATATGTAATCATATCAGGTAAACATCCAATATAAATATAGTAAAAAAACATGTCACAAACTATTAATAGCCCTGTAAATTTGGTGAATCGTCGGTCTCCGGATTTTTGTCATTTTGCGGTAACGCCTGCACAAAATCAGCTTTATAAAAATACGGTATTCCCAGAAATAAATGGCTCCACGCTAGCCGTAAACGATGGGTCAGTGATTTGCAGCAGGTAAGTCAGTTAAAATTAAATGTCATTGCGGGCGGGTGCGCCTTCAGTCGAACGAGAATGAATATCGGTATTCCGACGCATATCCACTCATATCCGGCACTCCACTCAGCAGCGCGTTCATGCACCAATATGTCATTGCGTACCTACTGCCTTTGAATTCTCATTGCCTATAGGAAGGCTAAACATGGATAAACCAAAGCAACGTGAATTCAAAATCCTTACCAAACTATACCAAATCGGAGAGCGCGCTTATTTGGATCGACGGAACTTTGGACTAGACTGGCTGTGGTATGATACCCCTGCAAGACATGTGACCCGTCTCGATCACAGCATCGCGTTCGACAGCGCCATTAATTAAACGATTTGTCAAACTCGTGTAAACTACACGTGGGAACGAGATACGGCCGATACGGGACAATGCTCTTCCCCTAGCTACGGCAGATGTTCCATCGTCTTCTAAAGTTTGTTTACAAAGCTCCATACGGTAAAATTCCTGAGTGCATTCGATGGTATAAATAGACAAACTAGCTGGTTTTGCACTGCTAGTTGGTTTTGGTTATCACATATAAATAGGTCCAATAGTTAGATGCCGACTTTTAAAAATCTATTAGAACAAAAAATATTTACTTACAAATGAAGTGCATAATCTTTTTCCCATCGTATTTTCACAGAAACGTTCGAATTTATCTTTCTGTTTCAATTAACTTCAGTGCAATGAATATTGAAGCTCATTGTGACAACAATATGATTTCGAACATTGCCGTATAAAGCGCACTATGAGGGACGGCATATATTTATTTCACGTTGTTCAACTGCTGATGCATACATCGGAATTTGAAGTATTCAACACAGTGGTCCTGGTCATGTACAAATCATCTCTTAAAATAGCATCTGTATGCTAGCTGTTCGTCACATGAAGATAATCTCCACGAGATTGGACGGGGCGATAAGTAAATTACTAGAGCATTATCGCCAATATGAAGGGACCAAGAGCACTCCAGTAATTAGGCTGCGGTCACCATGAGGATACGTTGCTTAATGGAGCACCTACCCGCAACTACATTCGTTAATAGCACCTTTGGTACTATTAAATATTCTGATGTAATTTTTTTAATTGACTCGGGTTATGTCGATATTAGTAGTATATTAAATTAAAATTACCTACCAGGGGTCTACCACGATCTACTAAATGCGATTCAGTTTAGGGCCTAATCTGAATCGCGATGTCTCATTTCAAAACTAACAAGCTGAACCTAAACTGAATCGCGTTAAAAGATCAGGGTGCTTAGACAAGTTGCATCGCTAACGCTTAATCGTCAATCGTAAACGAAAGGCAGCTAAGCTAACTGTAATTGTCGCACTAATATAAAACTGTGACAGAGAGGGAAAACTACGTTACGTTACTAAGCGTTAGCGATTAGCAACTTGGCTAAGCGTTCTGTAGCCCACCTGAAAGTGAATAGTATGTAGGACCTAAAGCAGGTAGTTATAAAAGTGGTAGTTATAAAGGTTCTCATATTCAAAAGCTTGAATTAATAATAGTGAGACTTTGTTTGTATCTTTATAAAATGATCTCTGTCTAAGCGTCATTATGGAAAGTGACAGAGTAGTTGGTACAGTCAAAGGCTGTAAAATATGTCCCAGTGCATTTTATTTCTGTGTTAAGAACATTGTAACATATTTATACGAGGATTCTTTCGAATACATACTTTTGCACTTGACTGTACCTTTTACTGAAAAGGCTGACATAATACATATGTAAATCCAAACTGTAGAAGGGTATCACTGCATGAAACACAGGGTGTCACTACACCTTTCCCAATCTTCTCCAGGCTTTTACTTGTCGGTATTCATAAAGCGTGAGCAACTGCACATTGCAAGGCCAGCAAAGAAAATGAAATGAACACGGCATGCAATAAGATTCTTGTTAGTATTCAACAGCAACATTCGAGTTCGTAGATACTTATTTACAGTTGAGTCTGTATCTCATTTGTCAGTAAATAGGTATGTATTTTCTAACTACATAGGTCCAAATTTCTAAAGCTGTATTTACTTTTTAACCCTTTAACGGGCAAGATTCAAAAAAATCGTGGGTTCAAGCCTCAACACCATCATATAGTACGAAAAATGTTGTATAAGAAAAAAATACAAAAATATAGTGCTATAGGGTGGTCGTTTTAGAGACCGGTGCCCTATATAAAGGGGTAAATAAATAAATATATTGGGACATCTTACACAAATCGACCTAGTCCCATGGCAAGCTCAATTAAGGCTTGTACCAAGCGACGATACATACATATAATAGATAGATACACATACATACTTAAATACATAGACGGCCATGACCAAGGAACAAATACATATTAATTTGTGATTAATAAATATACAAATATGTAATGCCCTCGCCGGGATTCGAACCCAGAACCTCCAGCTTCGTAGGCAGGGTCACTACCAACTAGGCTATAGAGGCTGACACTTTTTATCTCCAATGTTTCTTTTACAGTGGACGTGCTGTACCGCCGTAGCTGTTCCTCTACATATAAATAATCTAAATTTTATCGTCTCACCATTCGTTGCCAATAAATAACGCTTTCATCTGACTTAAATGAGATTTTATAGGAGCTAAAACGCTTGATGTGAGAGTACTGGTATGATTAAAACATCATTAGTTTTGTTAACGAGACTTTAATGATTTTATCGGGACGCGGTTTCATAATAAATTGGCTGTCGAACATAAGGTGTAAAGTAAGTTAAAGGAAATGTTTTCCTAAATTAAGCTATCTACGTTATTTAGGTACTTATCCATATCCATTAGTAACTTTTATTATTATTTTTTTGTATCTTAATGTATCTTTTTATTCTGTCATCTTCAAATTTAAGTACAGTCGCCATTGGAAATATCAGAATGGCCAGGGTTTTGAGATTTGAGACGGCCATTTTTGAGAGCTATAGCTATGGCGTCTATAGTGGCCACGGTGGCGTCTATAGCTCGCGTATATTAAGTTGGCTAAAATACCTAAAATAGAATCATGACAATGAGTTAGACTTTTAGCGTAGTTTAGCCACAACTCATCGTTATATGGAATGGAGAACGCGAATTTCGTGCGATTAAATCCAAAGCTAAACTACATAATTAATATAGGTATTCCCGTGCATTTGCTAATGGAACATGTCGACAGCATTGATTGAAGGCACGGTTAATAAGGCTAAACTGACAATAGAGGCTCCAGAATATTCCCAAACAGGCCGTGAAATTCGGGTTGAATCAAAATAGCGCCGTTAATTAACATAGAAAGCCAGCTCCAATGAGCCAACGTCTGCGCTGATATTTCCACTGCAGCCTGACATCATGTGACGAACCATTTAATTCAGATCCCCGATTACTAATTATCCTTAGGGATCCCGGGTTTTTGCTTACTGGTTGCCAGAGTCGAATTTTCGCTTGTGTTTGAGCCAGCGCACCGGTCCTTTAGCAATTTTAGCACGGGCGTATAATATATGATGAAAATAAATGTGAACTAGTTACGGAAATATCAAATTAACACTGAGCTTCATGCGCACTGCAGTGATCAGCGACATTTGTTTAAGTTTTACTGAAACTAAATAACTTTTCCCGACAGACCAACATGGGACACGGGAAAAACAGACTTTGGATGACGTGCTTCCAACGTTTAGAAAAAATACTTATAGGCAGTATCACTACCAACTCTCTACGCAGGCTGAGCATACGCCTATAATATAATAAAAAAAACCGGCCAAGTGCGAGTCGGACTCGCGCGCAAAGGGTTCCGTACCATTATCAATTTATTATTAAAAAAATACAGTTAAATCAACCTACCTCAAAAACTATAGGAGATAATTTTATCAAACCAAAAATCGTTGATAGAGTTTATTAATGTGCATAACATATATTTTTTTCAGAATTTTATATCGCGTAGTTTAAAAAATAGAGGGGGGGGGGACACATTTTTCAGACTTTGAGACCTGATATCTCGAAAACGATTTGCTTAAATAAAAATGTGATGTATAAATCTTTATATAATTTTCAAAGACCTTTCTATTAATACCCCACACGCTTATGTACAACTAAAAAAAAAAATCTATCCCTCAGTTACATGTATGGAGGGCCCCCACCCCAATGGTTTTTTTTTACAATTTAGTATCACATTCCTGTAGCGGTTCATACAACACATATCCTTACCAAATTTCGTTACTGTAGCATTTATAATTTCCGAGTAAATTGGCTGTGACAGACGGACAGACGGACAGACGGACATGACGAATCTATAAGGGTTCCGTTTTTGCCATTTTGGCTACGGAACCCTAAAAAGATGCCATGCAATGTTGCTGACATAATTATGTTGTCCAAGAAGCGGAATTTTCATAGTGAAAATCAAACTATCAGAGGGATGAACCAAACTATTTTATCGACTTATCGATGTTAACAAATAATCCATTACCAACTAAAAGATTATTCTGTAACATTTGCCCTATCAGATAAATAACGTGAACTTCGATATTAAAATAAATCATGACAGCGTCACATATGCTACTTATGTCACTTAAGTTTTCATAAGTGATAGAGTAGATAAAAGTGTTGACACCTGACATGATTTATTTTAATACCGAAATGTAAGTTACTTACAAAAGAGGTCAAATGCTATAGAATAATCTTTTAAGTTAGTAATGGGCTATTCCGTAACATCGATAAGTCGATAATAGTACATTGTGCATCAAGGGAGGTAGGTAAGGAATTACAAACGAGAGTGTTAGAAACCCGACGCCGTTAGGCGGAGGGCTTTTATGACTCGACTTAGTATTCCGCTTACCGACCGTGATGCATACAATGTTTTTCATCACACTTGCCAACCAAAAAATAAGTTTTAAGACATAATATTATTAAATGACGTACTGACATTTCTATTACTCCCTAGGGAATTTCACTTTTCTATTACTCCCGCTACGCGCGCAAGCAATGGCGTGCTTAGACAGCAAGTGTGATGAAAAATAGTTTAATCAATCCCTTTGACAGTTAGATTTTCGCTATGAAAATTCTGCTCCTTGGTCGTGTTTTACGTAGGTATCTAAGCAAATTTGCTTGTCCAGTCTAGCGCCACAGCTGATAAGTAGCTGAATGGATGGGTATTCCTGAATGAGCGTATCAGCGTGTGCGGGCGACCTTAACCGGAGAAGGTATCGCTTCCGCCTGACTGCGCCTGGGCTTAATCGTGATTACACGATGGCGCCACGTTATAGTGAAAACGTTACGCCCAAATTATAGACTCCTACGGTAACCAACTGTCCGTCTGTCCGTCAATATTTTCAACCGTATTTGATTACATTAAGGATTCAGATATGGTAATATCATTTGATATTCACAAGTGCTTTACGGTGAAGGAAACCAGCATACACCTGCAAAGAAATTCAAGGGTGTATGTGAAGTCCCCAACAAGTACTGGGTCAGCGTTGGGACCACACAAAATAGGCACGTTTGATATCGAGTTGCGGAAAAAATGGCCAGAATACAACAACAACAGATATGGTAGGATAAGGCAGCGGATTGTAGCAACTTACAAATCATATACAGGGTGCTCGCGAGCATACCAAAAGATTTTAACTATACATTCTAGACATCAAAATAAACAAAAAATATTATGAGACCTAATGTCAAATCCACCAAAAAAAAATTTTTTTTTCTTTTTTTTTAGTCTTTTTTAATACTTTTTAACATTTCCAGTACTTTTTATCATAACAACAATTTGTTTAAATTATTTATTTCAATTGTTTCTTATAGGTACCTACAGTAGGGTGGATCGATTTTTTTATTTTCGGAAATTCATAAAATAATCTTTATTGATCGATACTTCGTGGCTAGAGAAACAAAAAATATTATGATCATTTTTGGATTTACTTCTATTTTGTACTTCATTTATAGGCTCAAAAATCGACTCTATTTTTAAGGTTTTTTTTAAGAAAAGTCAGTAGTTCGTGAATATTTTCGGTTTTATTTTTATGTAGAAACAAAATAACGTTATTTGTCATAAATTTAGAATTTGCACAATTTAATTATATGAGAATTATAACCAGTATCGGCAAACACTGGTTTTCAACTTTGAGGCTCTTGGGGCAGTATTTGCCAAATGAATATCGGAAAAAGGTATATTGTTAAAGAATGTTACTTTTTACGATTATCATTCTATCGGCGCGCGGTTCCAAAAATGCGAAAAAAAATTTTTTTTTCATACTTCAATGTATGGACCAAAATTTTTTTCAGGATTTTCTGATACGGGCCACGTATAGGAATAACCTGTCTAAAAAGTAACTTTTTCAACAATATATCTTTTTCCGATAATCATTCGGGAAGTACTGCCCCAAGAGCCTCAAAGTTGAAAATTATTTTTTGGAGATACTGCGAACAATTTTCATATAATTAAATCACACAGACCTTAAATTTATGAAAAACAATCTCATTTTGTTTATCCATAAAATTAAAACAGAAAATATCCTTGCTCATCCGAGTTTTCTTAAAAAAACCTTAAAAATAAGGCTGATCTTCGGGCTTCTATATGGGGTCCATAAGGATAAAATATCCAAAAATGGTCATAATATTTTTTGTTTTTCTAGCCGCATAGTATCAATTCGTAAAGATTATTTTATGATTATCCGAAAATAAAAAAAACGATCCACCCTAACCTACAGGTTATTTCGTCAAGTCTATTCGTATTTTTGATTGTCAGGCAAAAGGTGTGGTAATATTAGAACACATTGTGGTAGCATTGTAATAAAAAAGAAGTTAAATGACGAGTTACATCGAAAAACTTATTTCGAAAAAAGGTTTATTATCTCTGACACCAAGCCGAATCCAGGAAATTTTATAAAACATTAAAGACTCTAAATATGGTCAGGAATCCAGCATTAAAATCTTTCGGTTTCCTCGCGAGCACCCTGTAGATACATTATTTGTAAATTTTACAGTCAAAGATGGAGTTACCTGATCCTCCTCCCTTAACCTACACCAGAATAATAAATAAATAAATATTCGGGGACTATTCCAAATAGAACAAGATAGCCCCAAACTAAGCAAAGCTTATACGTACTTGAGTAGGTATGTATTATTATTGCAATTGGTGCTAGTCATGCCACTATAACCTTTTTTTTTTGTAACTTTAACTCTGCATTTATCGCACCGCCTACATATTTTCTGCTTTGCCCGAAGGTTGACTGGTAGAGAATGCCTTGTAGCATTAAGTCCACCTTTCGTACAATTGTATTTTTCTTTTTGTGCAACAAAGATTAAATAAATAAATAAATATAACAGGTTAAAATGTAGCGGTACTTCCCTATTTAAAAAAAACTTTTAAAGGCTGTTCAGCTTGGTTTTCCGATTAGAAAAAGTGGAGATTTTTTTTACGCGATTTTTTTTCTTTTCTATGGGACAGGTCGATTAAATTAGCCAACGCTCCATAGAAAAAAAAAACAATATCATACAAAATATATGCCATTACCAGGATTTGAACCCGAGATCTCTAGCTTAGTAGGCAAGGTTAGCCATTGATATTTTTAACATAATACCAAAGTACCTACTGAACTATGCGGGCGATCTTATTTGGAGTAGCTATCATCAGTTCCGTATGATCAAGCTTCAAAGAACATAGTTTAATCGAGATTACAAGACGCATCATTACAGCGAAGCTTCGCAACAAATTACACGCGTTTCGCAGAATAACCTACCTAAGTGAACTGTATGCATATGATAGTCCCATTTTTAACGTCTATCCATATTTATAAATACGTGCCCTATAGCAAGCCGATAGGAATCGTTTGTTTCTCTCCATCTTATAGAAATATTGATAAGACTGAAAGGGACGAAAGATACTTATCATTATACCTAGATATTTTTCTAGCAGGATCGAGAGATTGATTAACACGTTCGCCTCCGGTACTGTTTCACCAAGTGTTTATACTATGCCGATCGAAATTATGTGATAGAAATCCTATGCCAGTGACACGCATGTGTGACCGAAAAGATTGTACTCCTATGCCGGTGACACAGCACTGTGTCAAAAACGTTCGTATTTCGATGCCACTGGCATAGGAGTGAGAACTTGATTAATGTTAGTGGCATAAGAATAAGATTACTTTGATCACGTATGTGTTTCACTGGCATAGGAGTACAGTTTTTTCGGTCACATATGTGTGTCACCGGCGTCGAACGTGTTAAATCGAACATCGACATAACTGTTATCGATGAGTACACCCTATTCTCATAAAGATACTAACTTCGTAAAATCAGGTAACCAAGAAATACAGGACCCATCTACGTATTATTTTTAAATGTCTAATACTTCATATGAATTATAGGTTAGTGTTTCTTATTAGTACAAAATACAAGGTATAAGAAAAATAATGTATCGTTTTGAATATGGTTTGAGGTCTTGTAGTTTTTCTCTTAAGTTACTACGCATTATTTATTTATTAAATTTAGTGTTGACTACTACAAGAGTTATCGATAACAATTATGTCGATGTTTAATTTCGTCAATCTCTCGTTCCTGCTAAAAAAATTCTAGGTATATTTATCATCAATACATACTAGAAGTAATACTGCTTCACAAAATTTGAACCGTCCCTAAATTCCCGCAATTGACGTATTACGCCAACAATTACAACCAACGATTTATTTATCGACAATGATATAATTATGCGGTTTAATTAAACGCATGTGTATTTAGTCACTACCTACGCAAAATGTGCCGCCGTATCGAAAATCTGCTATATCGAGAAAATAACAACATGTCGCTTACACAAAATACATCTCAATAGATTATGGACATTCAATAAATTCAGCATTCGAAAATAAACAGAAATATTGTTTCTTAGGAATAGCGCTGTAATTTGCCAAAATAATGTTATCGCAAAAAAAGGTAAGCGAATTATGGGAGATATGTGGTAAAAGTAATTTTCTCGCTACTACGCAACAACAATTCCCACAGGCGACTTTTCCAGGGCCATGGATAAAGTAACCAGCGAGAAACTTGGCTGTCATATTACATGCGAACAAAATTGCGCAAAATTCTGCGTTCACTTGTATTAACGTAGATAATTTTGTTGACAAATCCTTTCACACTCTGATTTCGAGCAAATATGGAATTAATTGAAACAAATGAATGACTTACACGTTCGCTCGAAGCTTTTAATTAAGATGGGTGACTTGTTAATAATGTTATTAAAATTTTCGTTCGAATACCACCAGGGATGCCTTTGCATCGGCTCTAAGTAATATGTATAAAGGAAATGCTCGCTGACTCGCTTTCGACTCAGGAAATTTGATTACAAGCCTCTGCCATGTCGGGAAAATTTGTTATGTAATTCTCAAATATTAGGTACCTCACCTACCTGCTGGATAACATACCTACCTCTAAAAATTTAACCAAACTTTCTGTTTTATTTGGAGTATAATAAAATATTACTTTTAGTTAGTTCGAATCCGGTCGAGGCAAGGCACTCTAAACCTAGAGAATATTTGAATGTTTCTTAAAATAAAGAAATATGTCCTTAAAGGAAAATGAGTCAATTAGGGCGGACTTAAGGCAGTTTCCGTACTGTACTTATATATTTATACCCTTCATTGTACATACCTCGACAAATACACTACCCTTTCTTAGCTAGTTTGGTAAAGAATCCTAAAATTTCGCGAAATTTCATTACATTGTTACAGATTTAGAACAAGAAAAGAAACTTGAAAGAGATCCATTCAGGTTGAACGCTTCACTTGAATTAATTTGAGTAGTAGTCTGCTATGTGTTCAAATATTTGAAGTTTAATAGTGCGCAAACTTTTTAAGTTTTAACTCCATCTCAACTTGAAGTGAATTTCATTATAATGATTTCTTCTCTCGACAGAAACTTGTGTTACAAACTGTGAAGCTCTCCTCCCCAATCAAAGTCAAAGTTAGCAGAAAATAGTGTCAGAAGTTTTGCTAACGTCGCTCGGTTCAAAGTTACGACTGAGTTGTCTGTGAAACGTTCACAAGAGACGTTGCTAGCGTTAATTCTCTGTGTATCTTAAGCAGTTCGTTTTATTTGTTTAGGCTCACGCACCATCTTAGCTTTAAGGCTACACTTGGTACCTAGAGAAGATGTCGTTTGCTATAGGTAGGTACCTACTTTGGAGTAAAAGTTTCGTTGAGGTTGATTGTTTTTAAATCCTCAGAGTTAGGTCAGTCAGTTAGTTATCAATTGCTTAAGTAATATTTCGGGTAGCTACGGAATTCGACTCGCTTAATAGGTCAATTCATGTAATAAAATACTGAGTTTGGACGGACTCTCCATAAATTTTATCGACTATATGTAAAAGGAACAACGTCATAAAACTTACATCCGTATCTAGAAAACGTATTATGGCGGTTGTTGGGCTGGTCATTGGACTCGTTCTTTAATGTCGTTTCTTTATGGAAAAACTCAAAACATTTTAAGCTTAAGTACTAACTTAAAGGTGAGGTTGCATGCAAAGTTTGACCCGATTCGTATCATTATTACCTACTGGAACTAATAAACAGGTAAATTATACTTTTACCGATTTTGTCAACTAGTTCTAATTACAGAAATACCAATAGTTACCTACCTACAATCAAAATAAACTGCGGTAGGTACGAATCAGCCATTTCAATGCTCATTCGTTGGTTAATACAACCGCGTCACGCACAAACAATTTTGCCAGAATTTTGATAATACTCAATTTAGTTCACTAATTTCCTAGTAATAAAACAAACAAATTATGTAACTATTTACCTGTTGCAATAATAATTGTAATAGACAGATGCATATATATATTTATACTAATAAAAAAACTGATTAATAACCGTTTTCATCGCGTCCCTTTTCGCTACCGATACATGTGTACATATTTTATGTCTCGCAGCGTGGGCTTTATTTAATATCTTGGTTCTTCGAAACCGGAGAGGGCTTATTAAACATTTTTATGGAGAATGCGGGCCGAAATAATGTGTACCTAATATAGAAAAATAACAAATATGATAGGAATACCGTATATGTAATTCTTTGGGGACATCACATAATAAAACATGTGAGATTAGAATCACGATATCGTCTATCATAACCTAACGCTGGTAAGTGAGAGGTCGCAGACAGCTCGGCACCATATTTTGCTTAGTTATACACGCCCCGTCCTTCAATATCGAAGCCTTCTAGTTTACCTACTCTTTATTACCAGTTTTAGTTTAAACCTACTACTACTACAACTCTTGCCCGTCGTGTTAGATAGTTGCGAAGCTGAAGGTTAAAATATAATTAGTTGGCTCCGTTTTTACCGTTTATTGTACATATTTCCAGGAACAACGTTAAATACGGGACTATCGGAGCCAACGGAATCTATTACGAACCTAAAAGTCACAAATATTCATAGGAATTCATTTCGAATCAGATAATTGCTTATCAACTGTAACAATTGGGTCAACTATTTCACACTCAACCGGTCTCCAATGAACAATCCACATTTGATGACCCATCGGATATGTTCATAAATTGGTTAACACGGTTTTAATGCTTTATGTTGTAAATGAAAACGATATATTATGTTGTGTTCGTAAGAATTGCAAATAAAATATTTATGATTCGTATTGGATTACACCCCTTTTAAAATACGAAAGTAGGTGCCATAGTTTAGGCCAATTTTATAGGAAGTGTATGAAGTGTTTCATTTGTGCCTCTCTTTGACTTATCTAAAAAGTGGACATATGAGTGTCAAGCTTTTATCGGTCATTATGTTATGACAAGTATCATTTTCACACCTACTCTATTTAGAACATGACATGACATGCGAAATGCGTCTTATCCGAAACGATCGACATTTTATGCCCGACCATCGTAAGCCTTAAAAATGGTTCGTCTGTAATGTCTCCCTCTTGAATACCTACGTAGGTTTTTAGATATAATTACTTAATGATGTAAACAGATAAGTACTATAAGTAGGTAGGTACCTATTTTAGGTATTTATTAGAAATCAATTATAGTAGTAATCAAATTGTACGAGTAAATACGACGTAAGATATAAAATCTAAAAACACACTTTTGTACATTACTGAGGGCTAGCTAAAGTCTAAATAGGGGCCAACTGGATAAAGCGTGACACTAGTGGCCCGATTTGGCTTAAAGACAAAGTGGTAACAAAGTCTGAGGCCGTCTTTGAGCAAGGGTTGGTAGCCGCCGACTTTGCAGCAAACATTCGTAAGCAACCACAATGAAAGCCATCGCTTTAATCGCTCAGCGTTTTACCAACAAAAGGATCTGTTTAATGTCGGGGCACGCGCAACGCTGCTTTCTTCGCATTGGAAGCGATTAATGGTTCCGCATAATGAATTCCGGGCCTCACGACCGATGAATAATTCCTTCATAATAAACTACGAATCACCTGTGAAACGCACAGAACACGAAACCTTGTTTTAATATTCCCTACATTCAGAAATGAAAATTGTATCTAACTGACGTGAGGCATGAGCAAAGTCAGGTTATTATGAGCAATGATTACATTTACAACTCACAAACAACTACAATCAAAAATTACGTGTTTGTTATGCGTGATTTAGAGGCGATATACTAGAGGTACCTATTAATGCTTGTATAATGTTCTTATTTATGATTTGAGTAAAAACTTACACGGTATACGACCATTAACGTCAATAAAGGATTGTAGGTTCACTCCTCAAAAGAAAATAAGATCCACAGAGTTTTTTTACTGTAACTTAAAAATACTTATTTTATGTGTTACATTTTTAACAATAAAAAATGTTTAAGTATGTTTGTTTTTGAAACAATTAATATATATAATATTAAACCTTACTTATTTAGATACATTGAATAAACTGAAATAAAATAGCAGTCGCGAGATGACCGGGCCCTTATTTTCTTTTGAATGATATAGAGTAAGCAGTAATGTGTACATGAAACAAAATACTGAAAAATCTGGTACATTTACATAGTAGTATTATTATATTATATTAACGTATTTGACTTTTTATTTGGTGCTGATACGTAGTCCTTTGCTTGAGTTTTTACCTAAAAGTAATAATATTATGGACAGGTTACGATTTATATTTTCATCAGGAATGAATACATATATTTAATATGATATGAAATCTGTAGCCTATTTATCGAAAATATAAAGCACAGACATGAAATGCATATCTTCATCATTTACTTATTTTTCGATTTAGTATACCTAATATCAAACGGAAACCCTAAGATCCATGGAGCCGTTGGAAAATCTGAGAATTCGAACCTATTTTTTTTAGTTTTTAGGGTTCCGTAGCCAAAATGGCAAAAACGGAACCCTTATAGATTCGTCATGTCCGTCTGTCCATCTGTCCGTCTGTCCGTCTGTCACAGCCGATTTACTCGGAAACTATAAATGTTACAGTAATGAAATTTGGTAAGGATATGTGTTGTATGAACCGCTACAGGATTATGATACTAAATTGTAAAAAAAACCATTGGGGTGGGGGCCCTCCATACATGTAACTGAGGGATAGAATTTTTTTTTAGTTGAATATAAGCGTGTGGGGTATTAATAGAAAGGTCTTTGAAAATGATATGAAGGTTTATAAATCTCATTTTTATTTAAGCAAATGGTTTTCGAGATATCAGCTCTCAAAGTCTCTCTAATTTTTAAACTACGCGATATAAAATTCAAAAAAAGAAATATGTTATGCACATTAATAAACTCTATCAACGATTTTTGTTTTGATTAAATTATCTGCTGTAGTTTTTGAGGTAGATTGATTTAACTGTATTTTTAAATAATAAATTAATAATGGTACGGAACCCTTCGCGCGCGAGTCTGACTGGCACTTGGCCGGTTTTATTAACAGCGTGTTAAAGTGTCCCATTGGTGAGTAAAGAAAGGTCTTCCCTATTTCCCGAAATTCGTCTCTGTTGTATGCAATTACCTGCTACTCTTTGTTTTCCAGAATTAAAATAATAATTCCGAAAGTGAGGTTTTTAAAACAATCTCTTGGCGAGGTCGTGAAAAAATTACTAGGACCCATTAATTTAAGGCGAGAAGATTTCCCCATGGTGCTGTTCCAGGCAGGTCGCGGCCTACAACAGCTCGCCCAGTTATCTGAACTGAATATACAAACGATACTCCTCCTGGAGTATGTGTGGCTGCTCCCGCGTTTCCGCTACTGCAGCTGTGGCCGGGTCGCATCCCACAAGGGTGGGACGGTCGTTGCACCGTCATTTGGGGACGGTGATGAGAGGCTGTTGAAGGAAGATTTGCCATGGGCATGGCGAGAGAGAAAAATGATTTTGGTGATGATGATGCGGTAAAGGCAAGTTAAGGCAAGGCAAAGTTCGATCTGAGAGAGATCTGAAAAGGAAGACAGATGGATAGAGAGAGAGGCTGCCCAGTTATCGCAAGTTTCTTATAAAATAGCGTCAGTTACTGTACTGATTATACTAGCAGGAGAGGACAAAAGTTGAAACTTTTAACTGACACTGCGATACAAGTTTGTTGTGCTACACAAAAGTTTTAACCACTAGCCTAGCGTTATGTGTGGCGAGTTGGCGACTAGCGAGAAACAAACTAAATTATGTTCTAAAGTACCTAATAGGTGGTGGGCGGTGGTTATTTTGTATCAAAAGTACAGGTAAACTGGCTGTTAGATAAGCTAGTAGCAAAATATGGCACAGGTAAGAAACCTCTTCTTCTCATCATTAGGTACTACAACTTCATAAATGGCTCATTTCTAATAAGAATTAAAAGTATTCAATATTGATAATATAAAGACATTTCCAAAATTATACTTTCTCTCTGTAAAATATAGTGCAAATGAATATTACATTGAATACCACAGCGCTTAAGTTCAGACGACCACTTAAAAATAATATCTACTTTGAAATGACGTTGATCCACACTGGAGCGAACAAAACGTGCAAAAAATTTCATGAAAAGTTAGATGGAACATCGAGTTTTCACGAGCTCTTAATGCCAGCTGTTTCTGAAAGTTAGAGATATTTTTCTAAAAAACAAGTTGGCAACAGTGCGTGTCTTGAATGGTGGGCGACTCGTTAACTTTAGCGCTATTATAAATCTTGTGAATAGCCCACTTTATCGACGTCCAGTGGACTCCCACGTGACCGATACCGAAGAAACGTTGTAAAACTTTTAATTGGAGGATCATCGCATGTTTGAGCGGTTATCAAACATCCCAAAAACTTTCAACTCCCGTATAGTACAACAAAACAGTATGCAGTAAACCCTACGATAAACAATTTCATCTCTCGGAAATAATATCGTGGAAACGAATATGACTGAGGAATTATGTAGGTAGGTGCGCGAAAAGCAGAAGTTGGGAATGGAGCGCCGAAACAACTCTGAAAAGATTAATGGAGTTAAAATTGCATCGCTACGTAATGCAATAAAAGCCGGTAGACGCAGCGGCGGCTGAAAGCAGTATTTTACCGTTGAGACACACGAGGCTGGCAGACCACGATTAAATTCAAATGGATTTAAAACCTTTGAGCTGAGCCGTTTTAGCAAAACGTCGTTTTACTCCGGTGCAACACAAATTAGCCTTGATAAACTCAACTTATCCGTTTTCGCGGCCAGCATTGCGTTCGGGTCGGAAGTGGAATTCAAAGTTTCTCCAAATGGGATAAGTGACCAAGAAATCCAAGTAAGCCCGAGCAAATCCAAAACAACAGCCGCTAACATTCTTTGTTGGCATTTTGCGCGGCTTTGTCTTTTGAAATTCAGAATGAACCGTCATTTTAATTGAGCGAAAATAATTAACAGTCACATATTCGCTTCTTTTGGTATGGTATTTTATTTACTTTACAGTATGAACATTACAGACCTGGGGGGCTACCACGATCTACTTTTAAGACGATATAGTAACCGTCCTGATCGCAGTGACAATGAAAAACTAATAGAGATTCATGATCAATACCTCACATATTGGTGTACCTACTTATAGATGTAGATATAGGAGAAAAGATTAATAAAAGCTCCTGTTGTATGTGGTTGTAATCTATCCCTATTGGCATTTGTTTTATTTGTGTTTGCATTTTAAGTATGTATTGTCTATTTGAATAAATGACTACTACATACAACAGGTGACTTACTTATAATTCGTTTTTTACCTATAATTAAATAGAAATTTTACACCAGTCACCTCAGTTGGAAATGCTAACTCGTAAATATCGAGTTTCTTCGACTGTTTACCTATAAATACGCACACTTTACGAAATTGTAAGTAATTTAGTACAAACACAAACAAGATGAGAGACAACCCACGATAAAATATGTGGTACTTAGATCCGACTTCTTGCGAAACTCGGTAATGAAAACCGACCTAATATTGCGACCGTATGTCTTTCCCACACACAGAATAACTAATATGAGCAGAGGATACGGCCATTTCCGTACAAAGATAAGTTTTTCCGGCGTAGAAGAATAAGTAAAAGAAGAGCATTTTTACATTATTTATAAGTATTCAGGGCAGGAAACGAGGTAAGGTTTTCCATATTTAAATATATATTACTACTTTTCGAATTCCAACGCATGATACAAATCCTAATCCACCCATTACAATGTAAATATTATTAAGCATCCATTACACATCGATTCGTTTTGACCGACAATGGCGACAATCAATAGTCTTTAATCTACGGACGGCATGTCACATTCGAAGGACCGACAAGCTACAAAAATGATGTCAAGCATTCGTAGGGTAAAAACTCGTACGTGACATATATCAGGGGGGATAATTTGGGGATAATCCCCCCGGAGAGCGGCGCCAACGAAACGCGTCGCGACAATGTGGGGCACATGCCGACATCGTTCAACCCCACATGCTTGCTGGCTTACGCCGTCGATGGTTCGCCCACGGAAAACTTTCTTGAAAAGAGGCAACGTAAAAGTGTGTTGCACTGAAAAACTAATTTCAAAGAAAAAAGTTGTAGTGAGACTTGTAGTTTTCTTGTAGATCTTGGAGATGGCAGTGCCGCTATAAAAAGCTACTGATAATGAACGCAATGATAAGCAATTTTCTTGAATTACAAGGAATCGATGAATTATTTATTTGTAATAAAGTTAGGGGTCTAAGTAGACCTACACAAAATTTAGAACCTAGATAGCTACTCGTAATATATATGTCACCGTAATATTATAAATTCCGTTAGATTATAATTTACCTAGCGAAATTGTAAACTATCGAAAGATTGTCAACTGCGTCATGCTGTTTACAATTTAACGCATTATTTTTCGTTAGATTGTAATCTGTCGAGTTGAAACCGTAACATTGTCAAATGGCTATCTGATTGGTCGGTTTATTGGCCTCTGTGTTTACTTGCCATAGAGTTAGAAATCAAACACAAGTGGCAGTCAAATAAAAGACACGCTTTTCTAATGTTGTGAGATCAAATAAGTGTGTGCGTCGCCATTATATTATAAAATCCGATAAATGCAAGGAAAGATCTACCCTCAGTGTTACTTTCGTCATAAAGGGGATTTTTTTTCAGGACCCTTATTCTTTTTCAACGACACATTCAACTATACAGGATTACAGCAAAATAACAAAATCATCCCCACTTTACTAATAAGGGAGGCACCGGAAAAAAAACTGCGTTTTATTCTACCACTTTGTCGGCTTCTAGTACTAACAGCCACTGAGCTATGCTGCGGACAGACGGACATACGGACATGGCGAAACTATAAGTGTTCCTAGTTTACTACGGAACCCTAAAACTTACTAATGAATCGGAAGTTCTTTCGAACCGGAATTGCATTCCTAGCATGAATATAGGATAATATGGATTTCACAACGTAATAATAATAGCAAGAACGAAAGGGATGGTCTTATTAAACTTTTAACTAGTGGAAGTGAAAAGGAACGATAATCGTCCGTCCTTATCACTGTGCCACTATTTTTTGTAAGACACTTAGCATCTACGTGACCGGCAAATACGTTGAATACGTCACTTACGTCTGGTGGGAGTGAAATGAAATGTTTTCATTGTGAAAGTGGACACAAACAACTTATCCCAAGGCTTATTTTGAACAATTTCATCTGTGTACTTATCTTCTAGATATGGTGCGATGCGAAGTACTAGGCTGTAAAAGTAGAAACGAGCGAAAAAATGCTGACATAACCTTTCGCAGGTAAATATAGTGTTTTTCAGTCTAATTCTAAATGAAACTGTTAGCAAACCATTTTAAAATGTAAACTGATAAGAATACTATTAGTCATTAGAAAGCATTTGGGCCATCATTAACTTGGGAAAGGGAAATAATTCAGTGATTTTGTTATTGTTCGAGGGATGCCAAGGCAAGGAGGGTATAATTACCCAAAATTTTGGGGTAATTTTAGTATGATAGTTGCCCACGTTCGTAAAATTATTATAATGTATCAATGGTCGTTTGGCCCGATGGTGCACTTGCAGATTTTTTCTTTCCATAGAATTCTAATTATTTATGAGTAAATTAAATGTTATTTGTATATACATTGTCGTTTTATTTTACCTTATCCTATTTAAATTATCCGAATAAGTTTGCCCAAACTAGTTTGAGTAATCGAGGGTTTATTTACTATGTTGTTTGTGGTAAGTAGGTACATGTAATTTTTCATTCTTCTAATGAAATCGATGATGATATATATATATTTTTATTTAATGTCGATAAGTTACTAAATATATCATTATTGACGAGTTGAAATTGAGAGTCGGGGATGGTGGAAGATAGTGTATACGTTAAAGTAAACAAAAAGTATTATTTTTAAGTAAATAATGCATCTTTGCTAGTCAATATGAGTTGTCCGCAAACCGTTTACACCATTCGTCAGTAGAATCCAAAAAAATGTAAACAATCCTAACAACTTGCATTATTCTATAATAAAGCACTTTTAAAACACAATCGTAGTTTTATTCCGAACGAGAAAGAGATCACATACATTTTTAGTAAAAAATATTGATATTTATAGTGTTAACCTAAAATTATATCAGCGAACGTATTTCTCGATATGTTTCAAACACGTCAGATGCTATAGAATGTCAGCCATATTTGCTTACATTCTTTTTTTGGATTCTACTGTCGGTTGGTATACGTTAAAATGCAATCTAATTGATATTCGGCAAAGATGTGTATTTTGCTTGAAAAACGCCACGTATCTATGACAGTTTAAAATACTATTTCGTAAATTAAATTACATAAGGTACACTAAGAAACTAAAACTCCACTTAAATAAACATATTTGATATTACATTTTAATATCATTTCATATAATAGGGTAAATGATGGGGTAATTTTTCTCGCATGGTAACAACGCTCACTATATATCCATCCCTCTTAGTGGCACACTCGGCGCGGCCCCTCGATTCCTAGTGATGTGACTAAAAGTAACACTCTTACGGTGGACGGTGGACGTTAAGTTTTGGCAATTAGGTTTACTATTAGTCAGATAATAGCCGACAAAACACACAACAATACCACACAACAGGTAAACAATAACATTATATTATACAATTTAAAGCTCGCTGTAATTTATCTATAGAAATGACAAAACTGGGCACATGGGCTTTCAGTCGTTCAACCAATGAGATGCTGCAAACATGCATCGGGCATGTTATTACACAACATTGGACAGTTTCGCGTCGACAGATTATAATTGACCAAGACTCAATCCGTTAAATTGTAAATACGTTACGGATCACAATCTTTCGATAATTTATAATTTCGATGACCAAATCACTGTTGTAAACAAACAAATGGCGACGCCGGGCACACAGCGTTTTAAGTCGTTCAAACAATGAGAACATAAGCTGCGTTTCGATGCATGTCACTTACAATTTGACGGTTTTGCGTCGACAGATTATAATTTATCAAAAATGAATCTATAAATTGTAATTGTAATTAATTTATATTATAATTTATCGCAAAACAGTCCATTGAAATGTAATTGTAATTATACGTATCGTAATCCATTCAATTGTACCAACGTTACGGATCACAATATTATTATTTCAATAGCATATAATATCGCGAGTGAGATTGTAATCTAATGACATTTCTAAATTATGGTGACACAGGTTAGTACATAATTAATCTCACAACGCTAGAAAAGCGTGTATTTTATTTCACTGACACTTGTGTTTAATTTCTAACTCTATGGCAAGATAGGCAAGTACACAGAGCGGCCATATTTAAGACCTACCAATGAGATAGCTATTTGACAATGTGACGGTTTCGACTCGACAGATTATAATCTAACGAAAAATAAAGCGTTAAATTGTAAACAGCATGACGCAGTTCACAATCTTTCGTTATTTTACAATTTCGCTAGGTAAATTATAATATAGCAGTATTTACAATATTACGGTGACATATAGAAGTCTACCTATAGACAACCAGGGAACGGATACCAGTTTTTTCTCCATACAAAAGAACGGTTCGAATTACATAATACATAAATAAAGTAATACAATAATTAGAAACATTGAACTATTTTTTTTTTCAAAAAAAAACGGTTCCGATCCCGGTTCGATGTAGATACGTATAACACAACATAACTATAGGAACATTATCTGCTTGTATTTTTATACGAATAACTTGTTAAAAGCGTCCTTGCCGTAATGTAAATTATTCCTTTGTTAAAACCGACAATAAATTACAAATATAGTTAGGTAGAAAATAAAATATGATGTAGTTAGGTAGAATCTAGTCACATTTCAACCTATTAAATGACTACTCAGATACTATTACCTTACCTACCTTCGAGGTATTATGTGGCTTCATTTACCGCAAATGTAGCTACATAAATATATATTGTGTACAGTAACGCATAGAAAGGCCACGGCAAACGCCAGACAGTTACAGATTTGATAGAATGACAGTATGATATTGAAGTTATAGCAGAATCAGCAGACGGGATTAAATCTTTCATTCCGTAATGGCTATCTAGAGGGATCGATAGGTCGCGCTCGAAATAAAATGGAACAATGGACGGCCCGTATTAGGACCACCGCTTAAAATGCTTTCCATGTTCCAGCGCATCCGGCGACAACCGCCGACCCGCTTGCCGGAACCAGAGACATGCCATTCTAATCACTGCAATGGTATGGGCCTAACACCAGTTAATTGTAAGGACTTAATAAAAATAAGGCGACCGTATCTCAACGGCGAGATCTAACAGACACCTGTCACTGTCTAACTCTATTCTTGCATGCTGTGTTCTCGTGTATGGACAATTTATTCCTCGTATTTTGGATTGTCCTAGCATAAATTCGCTGAAATCGCAAGGGACCGTGAATCGTTACATTGCGATTCGGCAAATTGTACGTCTGTTATCTATTGTCATGGTGGTTATTGTCATTGCTATAGACAGTTATATTGAGCAAAACCTCAGCATGCTTAGCAAAGTTGCCAATCGCTAACGCTTAATAATCGTCAATCGTAAGCGAAAGGCAGCTAACTGTCTTTGTCTCACTAATATGAAAGAGTGACAGAGAGGGAAAACTACGATACGCTACTAAGCGTTAGCGACTGGCAACTTGGGTGCAAGCATGCAGGTTTACATACCGAAACTGCATTGCTCCTGCCCTTTGAGACAGTGTCAAACCGTTTAAAGCTCTCTAAATAGGCAGAAATAGTTATAGGTATGTAATGTAGCTTATTATGCTTACAAAGATTAACGGTCTATATTGTCCACAAATCTCTGGCCAGGCTAAAGAAATATTCCCACTTTTATGGAAACAAATAGACCATCTGTCAAACATTCATTAATTTTACTCTGTTAGGTAGGCAGGAAGCGAAATGGGGGTTGGTGGGGACGACAGATTGGGCTGCGATAACTTGTTATGGGTATACATGCGCCTGACAACATTAATAATAGGATTATCTAAATGCTGACAAATTATTGACTGGGAAAAGTTGTTTATTTAAGATACAGGTGTAAGAACTATCATATTGTGTAATTTAGAGCAAATTCTAAATCTATAAGAAGGCAAAGCGCTGTAAATGAAAGATATAGCAATTTTGTTTTACACGCAAGGAATTGATCAAAATCAAGTAATTATAAAAACAATTGAATGCTTATATCATTCGAAAGCGTATCGATCAAATCGAGAGAATCGAATCACTGTGATAAACAAGATGAATTTACTTAATTAAAGGAAAACCATTTTAAATGGAAAAACATATTCCCAATATTATCTTATCTTTCTTGTAATGAAATGAACGTTATTGGATGAGTTTCGCCGCCATCATTTATTTAAAAGCTATTTTATGTTAGCTGAAATCCTAAGAATATGATCTTAATATTAGAATTTGGTTTTTGTAGACCTTTTCTTTTAATGGAAGATGACACAGTGATATTGTACTGTAAAGAAAACATAACTAGCCTTTCAATTATTTTTGTAGTGATTTATAGCGTTATGGTTTGAAATCCAAAGATATAACTACATTGCTTACTTCTATAGAAGCCGTTTAGTATTATACAAGTGTGAATCTTTAATATAAAAAAATAATACGTGAGGCTCCGTCACAATTTATGATTCGGACGAGCAAAAGGTGCCCCTCAGGCCAAAATTAACGGGTAGGTAAACGACTAGCTTAATTACTGTAATTTTAAAGTAGTCGTAATACTAGCAGTTTCAAGCCCAGTAATTACAAAATGGCGTAGAATGTAACAGTCATCATCAAAAGTTTCGCGTTATGTCACTGATTGCCCCGAGGGTCGCAATAAGCGAGCGTGATTCGGCAAACTAACTGTAATAGGGCTCCCCGGAGATGACTCACGAGTCACGATGCCACATGCTAAATAACTATACTCGATATACAGTGTTTATCTAGTATTGGCGAGTGGCATTCTTATAAACTTTGCTTAGCTGTCGCCTCTAGCTATGAACTATTTAGTACCTACTATATTCGCCGTGCTCGTTAAAAGTACCTACACTATTTTTCTTTCCTTATTGAATATACTGTATAGTCATCAAGTTGTACTTGCTCCATTAATAAACAATTAAGTCCTTACACACACAATATAGAGAACCTGCGGGCGAGTTCCTACACGATTAAAGAACAATAATGTGAACTTAGTTCACACGGATATCGTAACTGAATCTAACTCTTACTCATAGCAAAGACGACTTGAATGTTCAATGCAGCCGGTAAATGTACGTATTGATTACGAATGTAAAAGATACAATAGATTTATATCTTTTCGGCTTATCGCTATAGAATTCAAGCTTTAAAAGCTTTTAATGCTGCGGTAAAGTACCTACGAAACGAAAAAGTGTACAGTTGAATAAAATCCACAAATAAGACGAAACTTCCAAACTAAAAATCATCTAGTCTATACAGCGTGCCAGATAAAGAAACTTTAGTAGCTACACTAGCTACCAAAATATAGTCACAAACGAAGATACAAATTAAAAAGTTTTGGATTGATGTAGTGCTTTATTAGCTCTTGTTTTATCTATCTTACTAATCGATATTTCGCAACTCCTCTCTGTAATACATAAGCCCGTCGTTTAAGATATTTGTATTTATAATTACCTACTTGTTTGTTGTACTTACATTTGCCACTATTTTGCATTATAAATGTCTTCTCTTCGGCTACTCAAAGGTTAACTGGAAGAAATCCCTTATATTTTTAGGGATAAGTTCGCCTTTGGACTTACCTTATCCTATTGTAAATCTCATCTAAGATGTGTTTTGTACAGTAAGTAAAGAGTTATACTACTACTAATAAAATCGAAACAAAATCTGCATACGTACCTAAAGGAAAGTATTATTTTTTTCAGTAGTCTCATAAGAAATGTTACCTATTATTAACATATACCTATCACAGTGTTTAAATCCAAAACACAGATTTACAAAGCAATTCAATCTCCTAAGCACACATGTGGACTTCATAAATCTCGTGTCAGTCGAGTAAAACCAAGCTATGTGTCATAAATACGGCGGGTATGTGTGTCAAAACATGGGGGATTTGGGCGCTGTCTCCCGACCGACTCGCCGCCGCGCGAGATAATGAAAAAAAAGATTTATGATCAACTCTAATCAAATTTTATTACCGTACTTACGGTCCCTTGCTATCCTACAATAAGCAGTGCACTTTGTTATTGAACGAAATTTGTAGCAGATGAGGGGCGCTTGGAGTTTACGAGAATATAAAAGACTTAAAAATGTTTAGTAGGAAACGAAATTGCTTATCTTATAACCAGTTGACCTAGGTCAACGAAAAAACATTACATTTTGATGTGACGTCATCCAAGAGATTTATTAAACGATTTGGTGTGATACAATTTCATATCATAAGTACCTATATGTAAATTTTATTGGAAATTATCGCCCAAAACCTGTGTCACATCAGCGCATCATAATTGTACCTACAAACAAAACCAATTTTGGCATCCTAAGCCGGTTGCTACTTATTCCTAACTTTTTTTATAAAAACAAAAAAGCGCCAGTTGATATTGCTTACCGCTTTAATATCGCCGGGTTCAATAAGATGAGTAAGCAAAACGTGGCCAAGTTTCTTTTGCCAAAGGGGTCGTGAGTCGCATTTCCATAAAGTTCCCAGTGCGGAATGTAGTGTTGTAATAATAGCGGGCAATATACCCATTTGTACGCAACACGGAGAAACAACCCTCCCCCACTCCTCGGTAGACCTTCCTCCACTTTACTGACCCAATTATACTTGACAAATTTTTTGGTCACATACTTACGACATGAATGACACTTTTGGTCATACTTCGCCCGTAAAGTTTTTATGGGACGCAAAGTTGTATGAAATAGGCCTTTCCGGATGCGAGAAACAACGTTGGACGCGGATGAAAAGGATTTATTTGGAAATTGGATGTCATTTTGTTTTACACATTTACTAATAAAAACAAATTTTCACCTCTAATACAACTCTACGGAAACTATCTGCAAACATCATGGCACTTGTTAAGTTTTCTCCATATTGATTTACCTAATTAAATCAGTAAATTTATTAAACTATTATCTATTAGCTCAAGGAACAGAATAAAGATTAGAAAAAGCCGCGCATTCGGAGTCAAATTATATGGGTCAGGTGTATTTTTCATAGAAAATAACTGCAAAAATGCTATTTGTTATTGACTTGAAGATGTCGCAGATCGGCCTCCACTGTGTCCTCCCAGCGGTGATCAGTAGAAACAACATAAATTATTAGAACGTTTAAAAAACCACTTCAAATTTATGACAGGGGAATTTTAGATCCGATTTTCTATTTTTGTATATTTATGGTGTTATATGACGATAAAGTTGCATGTTGTTTAGATTGGACGAATTGGGCGATATTAGGTATTTTCTATGGAAAATGACACTAGACCCCGTAGTATTTTACCGCGATCGTGCCATCTGTATAAAATTATGTTATGCCAGGAAGCGATATGTTTTCTGCTAACAACCCACCCCTTAGTTTCGCGTGCACAATAAACAAGAACCACCGAAACGTTACAAAACTTGTCAATAACTAGGACAAGGCAGCCCTTTAACCTTTAAACCAATTAACCTTTAAATGCGAATAATACGACTTTATAATTAACTTCTGGTATTACCCTGTGGTAATTTCAACAGCTCTTTAGAAATTAATTCAAGTGTTCCTTGTAACAATAAGTTCATAATATTTTTATAAAACGTCCTTGAAATGCCCTCGAGTATGTACTTACAAATGAAGGGCAAGGGGTGGCTTAAAAGGGCTATTTACACAGAATAAAGCGCAATGACTTGAATTAGTTATTCAGTTGATTATGCCTCCCCTCTGGCTACTCTATCATTATCATTTCACTGAACGCACGTGCCATCTAGTGCAGTGCAACCCTCGTATTCCTCCAAGGCCACATTATACAGTGTGTGGTCTTTAACACGGGAGAAAAATGAAATGAGTGACTCCTTAGACTATCAGCAATAATCCTGTAAAGGTCTCGGTGTTTCAAAGTGGTTAAGTTCGGAGATATTGTCATTCAAAGCTATGGACCTTTAGTACTGGATCTTGGCATCACGATGTCGTAGCTTGTCAGTCGCAAGACATCTTGATAGTATACCAGGTAGGAAGTCATAACAATAATTTTGTTTGCATTTTTACACTAATTTGATACGGTTTTTAAAAAAAAATTGTACATTTTTCAATGATTCAAAAATGATAAGTTATTGATAACTTTTAATTCAAGTAAATGAACCCATAATAATGAAAAATACATGAACAAAAAATTACAATTTTTTTTTTTTTTTAAATTACAATATGTGGAAATGATTGTTGATCAGCTTATTAATGCACCGTTTAAATTTTCACCCCGGTTGTAGGCCACACACTGTATGTAGTACCTACTACATAGGTACGCAGCTTAGGTCTTTTATTACGTTTACTTTAAAATATTTGTTTTCCGCTTTTTGTTATGATATCTACACATATACGTATGCGTTCTTTTCACATACAACACATTTTCCGGCTGAAAGGCGTCTTTCTAATGATATTATGTATGTGATAATGATAATATTATATGAGTTGATATTATGCGATGAGCACTAGAAGATCGACAAACAGGACTTTTATAAAAAAAACCCTTTGAACTACTCTAATTAGCTGTTTTAAATAAATTAATGTAGAAAGATAAGGTGCTGCATTGTTCAAACAGGAAGAGAAACTAAGGCAAACACCTCGCCATATGATAACAGTTTCGTATTGTCTGTAATGTCTGACATCGGTCAGCTTTCAACTCATGCAACCAATTGTAAAATCGATTTAGGACTGATTTTTCAATCCCCAGTTAACAGTACCTGTCAAATAAATGTTAGCCTTGTCCTTTTTTGGCTGATGATTTTAGAAAAGGATGGTGATAATTTTAACTAATGGATAGGTTTATTTGGGGATTGAAAAATCAGCCCTTAGTTGTCAGCACGGGTGGAAAACAGGGCCGGTAAAATTATCTGAATGTACGGATAAAAATTGTTCTAGTACATACATTCGGTCCGTGAACACTTAGTATTTTGAGTTTTGATGCAACTTCATGATCGTGACCGACCCCCTGTGGCCATACTACAGTCAATGTAAAAAAGGCATATACCAAAGCAAGTTGAATATGTTAATTAAAAATTACAGGGCGCTAAAATGGCAAACGTCTTTTTGAGGCCAACCGTAAAGTACTTAGTTTACCAAATTTACATAATGTATTCATCATATTTTTACTTGGCGTGATATTATAAACTTCTACAACATACCTACTTGCGTATCTACAGCATTGGATGTAAAGGTAATTTTATCGTCCCTGTTTTTCATAAATTTCTAATGTAGCTTTTGAAGTAGCAAATATAGTTTCAAATCGATTCCCAGAGGGAAATTTCTGTTTGAGGTTTAATATGAAGCGAATGGAAAAAGCTCTCCAGTGCCCCCTTAGTGGTCCGTTGTTTAATCACCGACGAATTCTCTTTTGAGCAGACAGACGCCCTTAGGTTAGCAAGTATGTCGACCCAGTCCAGCCACTAGGGAAATAACTTGCCCACTTAACTATCTATTATTGTGTACCCGATGAGTTTCTCTTGCTAAGAAATGTTGCAAAATCGGTATACTCTGCTAACAATCTTGGTGTCGAATTCAATTTGAGGATATCTATGGAAGTTTTTACGGTAAAACTTTATTTCGTTTGCAGAGGTAGGTACTTAGTAAGAGCCAAATTATTTTTAATGTTAATATAAGGAAACATTATGTGCAATTAATGTTACTTTATATTTCTAAGCTAATCTTTAACATCCCATCTAAAAGCAAAAGTACTTATTAACTTAAATACATAAATAGATACAAAAGCTTCGTTATTTTCCTTCCACCAGGCAAAAGGATTTCACGGATAGCTAGAAAAACATTTACACAATGGAGAAGTGTAGCTAAAATATATTTTTGGAAACATAACGTAGGAGGGCAAACATTGTCAGCCCTCGCGTTTCTACTTATTTAAATAGAAAATTAATGAATCTCTAAGAAAGTTTACTTATTTGGTTATTAGTCTTAAGATATGTGGTAGTCGCCTACTGGTGCCTAATAGGTGCCTACTTTTATCTGCCTATAATATTATAAGTTTAATTACTGGTTAGATATGTATGCGATGTATATTAAGGGACATCTAAATAAGTAAATGCCTTATTAAACACAGGTTAAATAGTTTCGCAAATATATGTATTAACATCAAAAGCGTTCAAGTTAGTTTGGGTTGGTATTTATTTCATTAGTCATATATAGGTACCAATTCTTAATGTCCATAATCAGAAAGTAGTTATTCATTCATGTCTCCTAAGCCATGATAACACTTTGCGTAAGTTGGTGTGCCATCTGTCATTGTTATCATTAAAACTAATCAAGCATAACAAGGAATCCAAAAAACATGTTATCAGGCGATACATAAATAACAATCCCACGAGAGCACGACCCCTGCGTGTGAAGTGCATCTGCAGCGGCGCAGACGCCTGCGCCAGCGGCGCGCCATGGACTGTCTCCGTATTCTACGTCACTGACTTACGCTGGCGATTGTTCGATACAAATAAAGAAGTAAACCACCGTAAGCATGACCTCCAATTTCATCCTGATATCACGTATTAATTGTAAATTGAATGCTGGTTTTCCTCAGACGTACGCGCATGGTTACCTCGCCTGTGATCCACGCACAGTGGGAGTATGTCCG
>JALPQI010015350.1:0-36296 GCA_025490895.1 Thaumatotibia leucotreta
ATTTCGTTGAAAATCGTTCCAGAATTTGAAAAAAAATTGTCGTTCCTCCTCCTCTAACTTTAGATACCTACGTGGCGTGGGTTCGAAAAACATGAAAAATCATGATTATATTTTATAAGAAAATTGTTCTGAACATAATTGGCCCAGCCGGTTTTTGGTAACTACTTAATCCTACACAGCATGGCCCGACATGCTCCTGGTCGTTTTTTTACGTACGTCGACGTCAAAGTTATCATAACGATTTAGGTGCCAAAAATAATATTTACACGACATTAATGTCAAAGCAATAAATTCGTGTAAATGTACACCGTGTTTTTATTGATTTCCGTTAAATTAAAGGGAAGCTTATTTAGGTCAAAAGTAATCAATTTATCTAAGAAACTAGTGTCTTAACTCTGTTATTGAGTTATTAAAAAAATAAGTTTAATGACTGAACAAGTGTATTGCAACCTTTATTACATCCTATAGTTACTTTTTTTGACATTTGCCGTCAGCAGCCGTCAGTCGCCTGAGATCTTATTCTTAAGGTTCTCTCACACTTGCCATTACAATTATTATGTACGATAACAAAAAAAAGTTTTTTTTTCGTAATTAACAAAAGCCGATATACCAGGCAACTTCTATTAATGTCCCAAGTAACCTGTCCAATTTAACGGAAATCAATAAAAACACGGTGTATATTTGGCACCTAAAGCGTAATGATATCTTTGACGTCAACTGTACAATTTTGCTTACCTGTAAGTATGACAAGGAAACTCCTAATGGTGACTTGGACGACGTTCTCGAACTTGCTAGACAGGCGCTCTTGCAGCATTCTCGTTATTATCTCCATGGAAACATATAATTGTAAAGGATACGAGAAATATATTACTATTGCCATTAAAAGTTTCGCTGCTTGCGCGACCCTGAAAACGGTATTACTTGCACTTAAATAAAAAATAAACAAACCTATATAAGATGTTTTCATTGCTTTCAAATACATTTTTAAATAAGTAGCATCCACTTGAACGAAATATTGTATTTTTATGCAAACCCTTTCATTTTCAATTGATGTAATTATGAAAATGACGCGGACAACCGTAGTGAATTTACTTAATGTGTCTTGTTCTTTTCTGAATTCTACTCATCATTCTACGTCTTTATTTAGAAAAGATTTACATGAATGATAACGCTGGATTTATTCATTTACCGTTTCGTAATTTATATTTTGGGAGTTTCGAATATAAAAAAAAAAAATGTTTTTAAAACTACCTCGTTATGAGTTTTTATTCTGTTTTTTCAAACGGTCAACAAATATTCCAGCATGTAAATAAGCCTTTCCCATGCCTCGAAAGTAATAGACTAATAAGTAACGTAAACAAGATACCACGGAGTCGGCATAATGGCTACTACTAACGCCACCCAGGAGCGAGTAGCAGCTCTAAAACCGCCCGTACCCCAGTATCCCGCTAGATGGCGCTGGCGTCGAAATAGATTGCGCCAACGATAGTTCGCCCGAGAACCAATAAGTACGCTTCATGATTTTCGATATGTATCTTCCCTCACCTTAGTGTACGAACTAAGTTATCGGATCCCCGAGCTTATTTCGATACATTAGTAGATACCTTTAGTATGCGAGTAAATTGTAACTCTGCCAAATTAAACAATATAAGTTTCCGATCACGTCTTTGTTTCAAACAGTACGTCATAACTCCCCTACGCTACAGTACCTATTTCTTACGAACGCCAAACACGTATGCTTTGCACCTTTTACAATGAGATCTATAGGTTTAAATTGATAAAATGTATTGAATGGATTAGGTAAACTACGTGGAAAATAAGGTGGAGGTGCTTACTTGTCATCTTCTGGTAAATTTAAAGTAATGCTTCCTCTGACATCGTCTCCGTACTGAACATATCCAAAGAATCCAAAAATACCGTAAAGTATTACGACTATCACCATCGAAATGTTTAAAACGCCTGGACAGCCGAGGAATTGCTGCGGTTTTTTCATCTCATTTTCCACGGGCATGACGACTCCAATGCCCTCCATAGCGAATATTACTGTGCTAAAATAATATGAAACAATTACGTATTTATTTGAAATCATGTTTATGTTTTGAAAAAATTCAGTTCCATATTAGGGTTCCGTAGTAAACTAGGAACCCTTATTTTTTCGTCTGTCTGTCTGTCCGCAGCATAGCTCCTTAGCCGTTAGTACTGTAAAAATTGAAATTTGGTACAGGTATTTATATTTACCATTTTACTGTTGAAAGTAGAAAAAAGGTAAACAAACCTGCTAAATTGAATTATTTCATAATCACACACTTTCAGAACACAATCTTGGTTTTATCACTAAAAACCTTAAACCTGAAGTTCACATACATTTTTAGTTAACATTATTGATATTTATTAGAATTAAAGTAAAGCCTAACAACTTTCTATTTGACCCTGACACAGTGTCGCTAAAAACAGTTTACCTATGGCAATAATGTGCATTCGTCATGTATAGTCAGCATGGTGTGTATTGGCTTCATGTTGATATTTTTAATACCAAAAAAAATATTACAGAGAATCAAAGCTTTGTAATATTACCTATTCGTCAAAATCTGATTCCAAATACTCAATATTTATGTATTCTTGATATTCTGACTCTGATCTTCGTCAGATGTTGTGTCGCTTTCAGGACCACCAACCTGGATTATAAATCGTTCGGTCTGGGATTCGATTATAGGACCTTTATTCGTCTTAATTTTTTTTACATGGTCACATATAATCCACATTTATATTTTATCGAAGTCATCTATATTAATTTACTTTTTGCGTGGGGCTTTATTTTGTACAGTTGGCAAAGTCACTTCTTTATTTTTAGTAATATTTTTAATCGTCGATGTACATACACCTTAAATGAGAAAATAAAATCTATTAAGTTTAATTATAACAACTAACCAATTCAAACACAACCGCACTATAAAGTGTCAGTACCGGTCCTGTCAGTAACCAATTGCAAAACATTTTCCAATGGAATACTATTCAGTCCTTCGTCCTTTCTTTGGTTTAAATATTTTATTGTATTTAAGACGATTTTTCTTGCTTCTATTGGTATCTTTTTCGGCATTTTTATGATAAAATCGTTTAAGTCGCGATATATTTTCTTTCTGTTTACATCAACGCCTGATGTCAAACAGTAATCATTGCCAGTAAAATAAATTAGTGTCACTGAAAATCCGCAACATGGCGAGGGTCAAATAGTAAGTTGTTAGGCTTTAAACATATAATATCTGCGAATGTGTTTTACGATAATAATATGTGTCAAAAATGTGAAATACTATGTAAAGTTATTTACCTTTTTTTTACTTTCAAATGAAAATTTGTATGACAAAGTGGTAGAATAAAATATAGAAAAACTTAAACTCCGAAAAAAGCTAATTGAGCATTCTACGCCTTAGTCGAAATAAAGGTACCAAAATGCGTATGAAGACTTTGTCATGAAATGTTTTATTTTATTTACCCGCACAATGCATAGTAAAACATTATATAAAACATGTGCGGTCAGATGATTTCTGCACTTGTTGCATAAATAGCTACTGCAAACCTGTTTACTTGTGTACAGTTTGTAAATAAATAGGCTAATTTTCCAAATAGTTTTATTTTAAAGTATTCTATAAACCCACTATACATGATTTTTTTCATATGTTTTGGACCTACGGATCAAGTTGGAAATAATATTTTTTCCAGTTTTTATTCTACCACTTTGTTGCCATGATCAATATATATCTGTACCAAATTGCAGATTTCCAGTAACAGCCACTGAGCTATGCTGCGGATAGACGGACAGACGGACATGGCGAAACTATAGGCGTTCCGTTTTGGCTACGGAACCATAAAAACCTTACTTTCACTACACTTTAAAAATATTTTCTAAATAATTATCTTACCTAAAAAAGAGAGGCCACTGCGAAATTTTAGCAACCATCTCTCTCTCACTGACAGGTGGCAAGTCAGAAAAAATATAGTACATTGTGATGCCAAACACTACTACGATGAGTGCGTTCGCCAGTGCCGAAAACGGAACTAAATATTTCAGGTTCCTGATTTGACAAATCAATACCAAAGGTACTAGGGTAAGTACACAGTAGGTCTGAATAGATAGTTGCAACTCTGGCAGTAGTATGTCCAACACCTGTAATTTTAGAAATGAAATATTTTATATGCAATCTTTACTTGTTATAACATGTTAGGTTAATGAGCCTCTGTTAACAAATATTTTATTTCTCGTACATGTAGAAAATCAGGTTAATTTTTAATGATGAAGATATTTTAAATATAGTTTATGAATTTTATACGCTGCTGTTTATATAATTATCGGATGTTCCTAATTAAAGAGATAACCATTAAACAAATATTAATTCACTGTATTAATGAATTTTCGCTAGTTTTTACAAAGGTAACCATGGTACATTGATCCTTGAAAAGTAATGTTTGACGCCATTCGTTTTGTGTTTACTTATTATGAATGTATTAGTGGGTCTAAAATGCAACAATGTATTATAATGAGCAAAAATAACATTTATAACTATTTAAATTAATTCTGTTTTCTAGTAATAAGTCAAGTTACGGTAGCATAAACACTTAAATAGTTCCAATTGCCAATACCAGTTGGCTGCATTGTGGTGCAAAAATTGTGTTTTCAACGGGATTCGGACCCAGGACATTTATTCCATTAACATATCATTTATCAATTTGACCTATTCTGGCGTTTCCTATACCATATAATTCAAAATGCAAAAATGGGAGGATGATAATTGATAACACAAGGTAGATACTAGCCTTTAGGCCATTCGATTACAATCGAAAGTAGGAATTTATAATTTTAATCTAATTAATTATTGATACGATATTACCTTGACTTTGTTTGAGTTTATTATTGTATGTAGGTACATTACATAGCCTTAGCAGGTTTTGATAATATCGCTCAGAATCTAACTAACATTTTTTGTACCCGCACCCTGCATGAATTGGTAAAAATGGAGTGATTTATCAAAAAAGCACCATTGCCTCTTCCGGGAAATCGTCTCCATTAGGAAGAACTGGAATCCATTACTGGAAAGATCCATTTTTTCCAGAAATTTTCATCGAGCAGTAAGAATTAAATGAATGGTACATACAGTGTATTTGAAATATTAATGAACATGGAGTATTTCACCGATATAAACGTTACAAGCGTCACGTACGTTTCGGCGGTGCCCATGATAACGATTATTTTGAAGCTCTGAATTCGGGTTTTCGGAAATAATTTTACCACTTATTTCAGAGAAACCAGTAATACTGAAATCCGAGAACAATGAAAAGGTAACATGTATTATGGTGTTTTCGCTGATCCAATATGCTAAGATTGTATATTAAATTGTTTGCACAATATGTATGAGTTATATCTAATTAGTACGATATCCTACGTTTTTTAGCTAAAATTTCCTGAAACCATGATTTTGATATCATCAACTAATAGTCCACAAAACCGACATTGCAAAGTAGGTACATATATGAATTAATTTAGTTATAATCCGGCGTTGAAACACTTCAGAATTTTTTATTTGGTATATGACATCTACTATTTAAATTTAGTAAACTTTCCAACCCGGTCATCCTGATCTGAATGTCCCGCAGACCATGAATCTAGTAAAGAGCTCGAAAGGTCGGGATGTAGGTAGTTTAATTAATTAATTTGCGGGATATAATCAATTGCAACAGTCTTATTTCACTAATAACTATCGCGGTAACCAAAGAAAAAAGTGTCACAGTTTGCCTTGTCCTAATTGGTTCAGTATTATCTTGACTAATGGTTAGTTTAGGAATTAATTATCTGTAACCAAAGAAAAATATTGAATGAAGTATTAAATTTACCTCTTTAAACGACGAGCCGATAAACACAACATACACACACAGGACACTTACATATGTAAGTAACAGTGACCAGTCCACCAACAATCTGTAAAATAAACATAAATGCCCTTGGTAAAAGGGATACGTATTCTTCCAACAAACTGAAAGGACAAAAACTACTCCTGAAGCCGTACCATGACTTTGCAAGTATCGAGTTCTACTCGATACGTAAAGCAGGTCATCGCGCTCGCTCCAATGTGTCAATGCAAGTGCGATAGAATGCATTACGTATCGAGTAAAACCTAACATAATATCCTTTTAAAGGATGAACAATATTGCTTTGCTCTTCCGCGATACAGAATGTGTAGTTAATTAGTGTAACCCGCAATAAAATTAATTTATTTTCCCCGCAATTAATTTTCCCACCCTCCCGCCGCATATTAATTGCATGCAAAAAATACGCAAGTAATTATAGCGATACAGAATATGTAGTTAATTAACTACACATTCTGTATCGCGGAAGAGCAAAACAATATTGTTCATCCTTTAATATGGTCTTCCGCAAAGTAACGCCTGATTTAATTAATTAATATCCTTTTCTCAAACATGCAATGAAATGTTGTCATTATGTTCGTCATAATAGGCTTTAAAGTATGACGTTGCAGGCGGATGACCTCGAGATAATAGTAAAGGATTTTCATATAAATTTAACGGCCTAGGCCGCCAAGTAATATTTTTTTAAAACATGGCGTTGGTTTTCATGAACAGGCTAAGCAGCTAAATTCTGTTTTTTTGATTGTCGTATTTTTTATTTAATTGCATATGTTTGAGAAAAGCACTATACATGCCTCGCCATGAAATGGGCTTACCGGCGTCTGCAGTAATGTACTATTACTTTCCAACTCATGGTACGGCTACTGTAGAGTAGACTGTACACTGACCTGATAACGTTACCCCACGGACGCAATTTCTTAGGCCCATGCGTGAAAGCCGCACCACATGTCTCAGAAAAACTCATAGACGGCACTTTTGAATTCACGCATACCTCTTGGGATGTTTGGACCTATAATAAAATGTGTAATTAGGATGACAGATCCCTTCGCTTCGGTTATTTTAAAACTTATTAATTCGGGGAGATCGGGGAGATTCGTTTTTATTTTTGATTCGAAATCATTTGTGAATCAAGCATAATGACGCTGTTTGAATTTAAAATAATGTATCTTACAGTCACATAAAAGTGTGACCTTAGCGAGTGAATATTAGTTAGATATGATACCTACCAAAGAAAAATACCATGTTTGTTTCGTATATGACATCTAATAAAATAAGTGTTTATAAATGATATTATTATAAACACAACTCTAAATAATGTATTCAACAAAAACAATTTGAATTAATCCTCAAAAAGTACTACTACCGAGTATAATTACATACATTAGGGTAATTTGTCGCGGGTGTATTTTTGATGTCCGAGGACTAAAATTAATGACCTCGTTAGTTAAAATGGACATTTTTTTTAAACGTCGGTTACATATATAGTCAACTGGGACAATATTCGTATAATGGCTTTTAATTATTTGTAAAAAAACCCTAAATCTTTCTCCTCTGTAAGAACTTCTCAAATTCAGTCACATTTAAAAATATTTTAAGTAACTACCTAGAAAAAATAATATTTATTATATTAGAAAAATTAAATAATATTCTTTTAGCTTTAATATATTTTTTGAATTAAATTATGACCACCATGAAATTCTTATTTCTCTGGAGCAGGTTTCAAACCCCTTTTTCATAAACATATTTAAGGGTGCAAAGAATACTCCCCCCTCGGACAATAACTAGTCGCACTGAACGTGTCAAGTGGTAGACGTTTCGGTTCCTAGATACAAAGGTAAATATCTTATTTCTCGATATTTGGTTCATGTAACATTCTTATTATTACTCTGTTGGCATTTAAAATGTTTGTATATAATTTGCTACATAAAAAAAAAATTGCTACATTTAGATATCTATATTTCCGTGGTATTAACGATAAATTTGTATGTTAATTACGATACATACATATGAATAGAAATGCTTGCTTTTGTAGGTCAGAGATTCCTCTGGGCTCAAAAATTATAACAGGCAATGCTTTACTAATGAATTTATGCCAAAATCATGAGTGCTTATAAATAAATCTAATTTTATGACAATACGGCATTAATTGTAAAATATGAACAATTAAAATCGACAGAGGAATAAAGCACAAATTGCGTCCTCGGAGAATACCCATTAAAGGCCTGTTAAATCATCCCCGAATAAAATATACCTATCAGACAGATAAATGGTAGCTGTCTTTTTCTTTTACGGATGTATTTGTATGGGGATTGTGAAACAGGCCGTTAAATTAATAATCAAACCCACAACGTTCTGAAAATAGTTGTGTCAAATGAATGTACATAGGTAAGTACTATGTAAGTACGTCAAAAATCTTCGTTTATTACATCAATACAAGGACAAGTTGTATAATTAATTTATCGATTTGTATTCACTGTTATTATATTTCTGTATTAAGCAGAAAATGAAAAGAAAACTGGTTAATATAATTATTCGTATATTTATTTTATTTATTTATTTATTTAAACTTTATTGCACAAACAAAGAAAAAATGTACAAATGGCGAACTTAATGCTAAAAAGCTTTCTCTACCAGTCAACCATTGGGTTAAACAGAGATAAAACAAAAGTTGGTGCTGAAGAAAGAATTTAACTGATAAATGTTTTTAAAGTCATATTGATATTATATTCACATTAATAAAAATACGGTTACATACTATTACTTATATAACATAAAACATATAAACTAATACATATTAATACAATACATAATGATTTGATGGACAATGCTATGCAAATTCTTCTGCAAGAAAATGTTTGCGAAGCATTCTTTTAAAAACAAGTTTAACAATAAGTATATCAATATCAAAAATAAATAATGATCCTACATAAAACTTATTCTATTTATTATGCTACATTTTAGCAAAGCAATTTTGTTAGTAAAAAGACGTAATATCCTATATTTCTACTAGCAAACATTTTACGCGAGAACATTGTTAAAATTTGCCGACTTTTTTATCTAACAAAACTTACTTGCCAAACCATAACAAATAACGAGCTGACAAAACTTTACTTGGTGTGTCGGAAATATTAAGAAACAGGTAGCGCAGGTCCGTGGTTGATGTACCCAATACTGATGAATGAATAATATTTTTGCCACCTAAATCGTAGTTACTCGTACGAGTATATCTTTGACTTCGAGTGATATGACAATGTAGGTAATTTTCTAGATAAAGAGTTGACTCCTACTTATTTTTTTGTACCTAATAGAAATAATCAATTCCTATGGTCATGTTTGTTCATAACATGTTTTTTATGACAAGGTAAAAACACGTAAATTGGATTTTGTGGGAAAAGCCCTGAATCTAATATTTATATTGTACAAAAATCAATGTTTGCAACTTGTAAAAGGATGTGAAAATTACTGTGAAATCGATTAGATAATAAAATGTTAAAGAAAATATATGGGCGTAAGGGCATATTTAATATTTTTATGCACGTATGTAATATTTTTTGTGATCAGAAACATATTTTCTTTAGCACAAGTATGTCAAAAGATATGTTTCAAGACACACCCCACCGAAAACTTTCTTGGCTAAGATCAGGCTAGTATCTAATTTCAACTCTAAAGTAAGGAGAAGAAGGTGCTTAGCTATCTGTTGAAGATCGCATCACCAAAAATCACTTTTTTTTAAACGTTTATTGCTCACGACTGATACGGCTGAGCGGTTGCTGCATACTAGCGAGAGGGGCGGGGTGTAATGGCGGCATGCATAATATTGCCAGTGTGGAAAAAACACTACTATTTTAGTAGTTATTGCGGTCATCCGATCTTACATTAGATCCGATCTTAGTCGGGTGTACCTTAATCACTTCATTAAATTGTGTTGTTAATTAATTAGGTGCAATCATTTTACGAAAGTGCAACCCAGCAGCAATGTATGCCGTCCAACTAACATGACACGCATAGCAATGTCTGACGTTTAGATACTTATTGCTAGGTTTACACGGGCTTAGTACTTGTCATTAGTGTAGGTGTTTAGGGACTTATATGCACAGTGACAACGGGCAAATAACTGTCTACACATTGGTCTTAGTAAATGGTATTAGTTTACAAGATCTCGCCAGGGATTGTCGCCGCCGACTAGTGTTAAGAAATGATTTTAGGCATTACTCTAATATTTATTAAAATTTATGATTGTTGTTTATATACTACTGATTTCTGATTCTAAGTTTCAATGAATGTGGCTACCAGTGGATGCAATACATTGCGTGCTCAATTATTTTGTATGAAAAATAAAATACTTAAAAAAATTATGTAAACAGGCTCCCTAGGTCCGATAGTAATCGCCATTAAAATATTCACCCGTATCAAATACATACGCTGTATTTGATTAGGTATCTCATGAAAATTGGATTCCTTTTATTTCGTGGGCGGCCGAGTAGAGGCATAAAAGTACTTTTTATTTTAAAACTGGATAATATAATAATTTTAAACTACGTGACTTTTTGCAACTTTTTGAACCGCTTCCAAATTGAATATCGAGTTTATTTTTTTCCCGCTTCACCCCTACTACATATGTATAGGTATGTACATTTCTACAGTTCTTAAGATTATTTAGCTTACAAGGTTAATACTAAAAGCTACCGAAAACTTTGTTTAAAAATAGTTACATGAGACTAGTAAAAGGCGAAGTCATGCTACTCTATTCATCTTTAGATATAATATATTTATTCATATCTAATATATCTATCTTAAATCACGTTAAGTTGGTACCTATTCAATGATTCTCTTAGAAACTCCAAGCGGTATCTCCAAATTTTCTCCCATGTTAAGCATGGATTTGATTATTTGCTTTGAAAACTTACCAATATAGACATAGTGTGTGTGCAGACTAACCCAGCTAGTAGTGTGCCTATAGAACCGGTCACTATACCGGCATTCTTGAAAGCAGCTGGCATAGCCAGGATACCTGTACCCAGGCATGCCTTCAGCAAATGAAGTATTGATCCAATTGTACTGAAACATAATTGCAACCAGTAAGTAAATGATGGAAATGATATAGGTACGTAGGTATTTTCTCATTGTACTAGTTCGAAAAATATAAGTATTATGTCATGGGGGGTAACTGAAGGACGAAGGCAATAGTAAGTGTATCCTTCTGCCTACAAGGTTCCTACCCAAAGTAGGTACCTACTTAAGCCTTAATTATGTCAATTAGAAAAATTTACATCTGAATTAGCTAATTTTGACATAAAGAAGGCACAAGAATAATTGTTTGACTAAACAAGAGGAGATACAGTATGAGATAATTTGAGATGTGACGTGACATCATTCGTTCCGTCGTTTTTCAGTTAATATGGCCGAATCGAGAATTATACACGTATTATTATTACAAATATTTTTAGTTGGTAATTGGGATATTAAGGTCGATTTGCATCTACAGACACTGAGCGTGCCAGACACGTGCCACGGTAGACAGCGACAGACGCCATTTATTTATATCTACAGACAATAAGCGCACTAGGGACGTACCGTAACAGACTCCATTTTTATTTATATCTGGCAGAAGCGTGCCGTGCCAGATATCGTTGACAGACACGTTATGCAGATCAAAACAAAACAAACATTGTCTGCTGGTTCAGGTGCCCTTTTCACACTTACCGGCAGATAGCTACAGACCTATATAGACATGGACCGCACAGACAAAATATTCATTCCGCAAATCCAGTATGTGCATACTGGCCGGGCACGGCCCGTGTCTGTCAGCGTCTGTGCGGCCCGGCCGTGTTACGATGGATATTAATTTGTAAATAGAAACTGTATACAAGAATTTTCTTTTGTCTGGCACGGCACGTGTCTGGCACGCTCAATGTCTGTAGATGTAAATCGACCTTTCTTCAGAATCATATGGTTATGTGCGATTTTTGAAATTATTATTTTTATGATTATTTACTATTTTTACGGGGCTAATTTAGAGTTAAACAGAAAAGTTAGTTAGAAAGTTGTTTTAATTTTTTAATTTACATCTTTAGTTGTACATGCAGGCACAACGTAGGTACTATTTAATTATTAATTAACGTTGATAAAGAATCATTAGATTTAAAAAAACAATTTAAAGATACTTACGAGTTCGGGTGTTCGATTTGACGGTGCTCAAATGGATTGTATGGTTTTTCGTATTTTTCATTGCACGTTATACTTAAAGATGATTTGAAACCTGGGTTACTCGTTAAGTTTGCCCTGAAAATACAATTAATTTTAAGATTCTCGTTTCCGATTTTCGTCACCGCTGTCAAACTTAAATACTTTATTCTTTTTATAAGTACAATCAAGTGCAAAATTATGTATCAAAAGAATTCCTCTGGTAAATATGTAAAGACGTTCTTATTACATAAAATTAAAGTGGACTGGGACATCTTTTTCAGCATTTTATGCTTTTACTTTTATGCTTTTGACTGTACCAAAAAGGACTCTAGGTAAGCTCGCGCTATACGATTGACTGAACTCAATGTTTATTTCAACTGTAAACTGAAAACGTCACCGCTATGTCGCCATATTAATAAGACCAATATATAAATATCTTGGACGACTTTACACAAATCAATCTAGTCCCATAATAAACTGAATCAAGGCTTGTGAATGCTACAAAAAAGGAAAAATTATCAGTTGATACACTGGCTTTAATAGAAATAAGAAGATGAATGAGACGTAACGCAGTAGCGGATGTAGGCGATAACAAGTTGGATGATGATGATGGTCATGAAATGAAAGAAATGGTACCTAATTGTTAGAAGCATAATATTGAAATAAATATTAAAATGGTCAACGTGTGTCATACTAGTTACGAGGTCTTTATTGAACTATGTAGGTATATTATATTTTAGTTTTCTTGAATTCCTTTTCCATTTGCCATTGCCTTTCACAAATCATAGAGCAATAAACACGCAGGTACAACCAATCACAATATTAATAATGTTAAACAAGAGAGCTTCAAATAATTGTTCTCGGAAAAGACGCTAATAAAACGACACGAATGAGAAGTTAGCCCGATACCGCTTCGCTTCATACACCATTTCGTTATACCTTTTTCAGAAATAGAACCATTATGCATTCACTTTTACGAGTATTACTTACTATCATGTAAACAACTTAAGTGCATCTGTGATGAGCATTCAATAAATATCTTGGGATACTTTACACAAATCAATTAGTCCAAAGGTAAGCTAAATTAAAGTTTGTGATGCGAAATCACATCACAAACTTTTATTTAATAATATTGAATATATCGTCGCTTGGTACCCACATCACAAACTTTAATTAATTATTTTGAGTTTTTATCTATACAATTATATAGATGCATATAGATACTAAAATATATAGACAGCCATGACCAAGAATCACATTTTTGCGATAAATAAATATACAAAATAATGTCCTCGCCAGGATTCGAAACCGGAACATCCAGCTTCATAGACAGGGTTGTCCACTAGGCTACGGAGGCTGACACTGCAGAAAATCAATAAATAGTTCAATTAATAATGTATATTTTTGTATTTTATTAAATAATAAATGAATCGTTAAATTAAATTAAAGTTAGTTAAAAGCACAATTTAGGGTGTAATTTTTTTAATGATGATGGATTTTTAATTTCGTTTACAAATCAAAATGAAATTTCCAAAGATTGAATAGGCCACGACAACGTCAATTACCTACTAATGACTTCGCTTGGCTATTGGGTGTTGCGAATAACGGTAGAAGAGTAATTAATCTAGGTACTCCCAACATAAATCATATCTGACAATGTAGCTGTTCCTTAGACAATGAATTTTGTGGAGAAATAAATATCGCCTTTCTATCACAATAATAATCAAAGTAAATAAGAAAATTAAATCAACACTAAACAATATAACATTCTACATTATAACACAAGTGCATAAAACATGAAATTCGAAACAAGTGGCGATGTTTTAAAACACGAGCGAAGGAAGTGTTTTAAATCGACACGAGCTACGAATTTCCTTTTTGCACGTGTCTCGTACGTTTTTTAGTACAGATGGCCCTCCGAAGTTTTGGAATTAACGTAAAATGACCCACTTCTCGCACTAGAACCTAAAAAAGACACCATTTGTAACTACTAAAAAAGGAAAATATACTTCTATTTATACAAAATGTATGAAATAAATTACTAAATAGAGCGAAAAATTCAATTAATTTTAATTCAGTTTCTTCTCCTCTTAAATGTTATTTATTATATGATACTGTTATGTCATGTAATCATTGAATTTTAGTTATAATTGCAATTTTAAGAAGCACAATTATTAAATTATCCATTAATGAAAACTGTATTAACATTAACTATACCTTTTGAACTGCAAGTGTTGTAATTTATGTTTCCCTTTAGAATAAAAAAAAAATTATACAAGAAGTGTTCTAGTAATTGGAAACTGTATTAAGGGGAAGTTTTTCATGGCTTAGCCGGTACTAAATAGTGACCCTGCCTGTGAAGCTGGAGGAATGAATGGCATTTATTTATTTTATTTGTTTTTTTTCCTAGCCTATGTTGTTTTCCCACTACTAGGAAAGGGTCCCCTGGATCTCCATGACTCCCGATTCTGTGCTTCCTCCGGCCAGTTGTCAAGCAATGAGTCCAAATCGTCCCGCCATCTCCATCCGCGCCTGCCAAATTCGCGTCGCTGTTCCGGCACCCACTTTGAGGCTCTAGCTCACCGTGTTAAGAATAAACGTTTATTTTTAAATTTATTATACCAAATAAATTATTTTTAAACTGATTTTTTTTGTATAAAAACCCTACACGCATTGTCTAGATAAAAAAAAACAGGACTTCTGTTTTGAAATCGGTTAAAAACAGTTATAAAATCCGAATAAATGTCTTACCTGGAATTAAAGGTAATTTCTTCAGTGTTTTTATCCATGTTCTCAAATTATCTGAAACAGGTAAATTCTAAATTCATTAAGGGATGGTGAAATATGCCCTTTGTATGTCTTTTGTTACTTAATTAATGTTGCAAGTCAATAACTTTTTCTCGTGTATGATCCTTGATTTACATAATTGTCCTGGGTCACACTTGAAACCCCAGTTGAAGCATTCAAGTTCAAGAAACTTACTTTTTTTCTAATTATAGGTATTTTCCTTCAACGGTCACCGATTAATTATTTCAATGAACGTGCTGCATCATTTCTTAACTCAAACTGTACTACTTTTGCCCCCTGAGCGACAGAATAACAATAATAAATAAATAGTCCATCCATGACAAACGCTCCGTTTGGCCTTGGTATTATTTTTATACCTAGTAATTTGTAAATCTACGTCATTTGGTATACGTACCTACATAATGTTTAACAGACACGAATTAGAAATGCACGAAAGTCATAAATCATCGTATGAAGTTTCTGGTATCGCGTTGTACTTAGGTAGGTACATGAGATCAGGTTATACTTAATATAAATACTTGCTTCTCTTCCTGAATACTCAAGAATAAAAGAGAGGCATACAGAAGTAGTTCGCAGTAGTCCACCAGGTCTTTATTACACCATGAAGACAGGTAGGTATAGTATTGGCGATATTGTTTAACCCCCTTATTCATACGTTCCCTAACTTAGTAAGCCGTTAATTATTAATTGTCCCTTTCACTCTTATAGACATATTGATAAAACTAAAAGACAAAGAATACTTAAAGCTTAGCAGCTTACTAAAATTAATGTTCATGAATAAGCGGTTAAGTTTCGCCAGCTTGTAATGTTTTGAAGGTTTGTCTATGGATCTGTCAGATCGAGGTTCAGATCAGAGGCCGATTTCTCAAAATATTGTAACTTATAATAAGATAGAAGTACTAGTGCGTAACATGTAAATAGAGAATATTTATTTGATTCACGATATTTTGCTCCTATATAATTCTCCATGAAGTATTGTCATGTGTTTTGGGAGAGGAGTTTGTTAGTTTTGTAAAATCTTATTTATTTTCAAGACTACAATTTATATACGTAAATTAAATCTAGCTAATCTACTTAACCTAACCTAACCTATATCTAAGATTAGCCCTTGTGGCGTTATACCGAGGATGTGGGTGGCATTTCCTCGCTGTATCGTAATACCCATGCGTTGTGCAAGGAAGTCGCCTGCTCTTCGGTCTTATTTCCGTCAACTAGACGTTTCGCGATCTCAGAAAATAATTTGCGTATGCTGGGGCCCGATGAAAAAAGCCTAAAAGCTAAAGTTAGCATACATTTTCTACGCAGAAACGGTACAAAATCTCTTTTCTCTTTGCCGAGGCCCTTATATTTATTACGTTTTAATAATTCGGCATTTTCAGCCGCAGTGGCCGGCAACGTAGTTCGTTGAAGACGGGACGATGCCAGGGTATCTACGCAAGTAGCATCCCACACCAACATCCGTCCCAAGCTCCAAGGAACCAAAGACGTATTATAGGGTGGCAATATAGAAATTTCTCAAAATTATAAATTTTCTTAGTCAACTCCATTGTACGAAAAAGTGCTCAGTTACAGTGTGAAGTCAGGTGCTTTTGCTGGCAGTGCCAATAAATGACACCTCAGTACAAAGAACGTCAAATATTGGAACTTTGAAATATTAACTCTCAGTCTTAATAAACGTCAGCCTGTCGTAAAATTATGCAAAGAAGCATTAAAAGCATGTGTGCATTTTTCGTCATTTAAATACCCTACTAGTTGATTTTATCTTATCAATGGCCACTCAAGCTATGATGACGAGTATTGGTACAGCGTCGGGTACTAGTACTTCTAACTTACAAACGGAAATTCTTATCTAATTGATGGTGTCGAAAAGAGACTTCTACTTATATTATAAGTTACAAGCTTTCGTCGTAAACTGACTCGCCTTTGTAGATCGTGGTAACCTTCTAGGGCTTCAATACTCGATGAAAATGACGTTTACTTTATCGACTTCAAAACTATACCGAATAAATGCAAAATTTCGTCATTAAAAGCAGACAATCGTAATAAGTGGAGTCGTAATGGGCGCATGTACTCTCATAGAGGCTTATACTAAAACTAATGACATGCCCTATGTCCACGTCGCTAAAAACGTTGGTCGTTGTATGCGAAATCCTACTAAACGGACTGCAATGTACAATGTACATATATACCAACTTTAGTTATAACAGACAGAAGAGGTAAAAGAAAAATAATGATTATGGACACGTGATTATTTCTTAACAGCGCCGTTTAGTACATGTTCAATCAATTTTCCTGTTTAAGTATTTAAAACTTGTGGAGTGAATCTTTTTCTATCTTTTATGTTTAAACGAGTTTGTGTGACTCACATCATCACATCATCAGCCTGTGATAGTCCACTGCTGGACGTAGGCTTCTCCTATTAACTATGCGTATAGACGAATGCGTATAGAAGTCATTGGATTGTCCAATGTCGATGGTGGAACATAATTCTTTTTTAGATGTGAATCTGAATCAAAAACAAGTCACAGATCAACAGGTGATACTAGCTTAATCAATCTTAACATCTTTCACCAAAATGTATGTGGCATTAGTAATAAGAAACTAGAATTAGAGATTTATCTAAGTAGTTGCATTAATAAAATTGATTATTTATTTTATTTATTTTATTATTCAAATAAGTTACACAGCATAACAGTTAAACACCAAGGCACTGTGAACTACAAAAAAAAAAAACACAAAAATATAAAAACAACTTAAAACTAGTTTGATTTAGGCGACGAAACGACGTGGCCCCGTTGCGTCGTCTGATCCGGCGTAGGTATTATGTATGTATTAGTGAACATTTTTTAAATAATATATCAGTGTCACTATTTAATATGGCTCAGTACTATTTGGCGGCACATAATGTTAGAACGAACAAAAAAAGAGGAGGCAGTTTAATACTTGTTCATGAAAACTGCATGGTAGAGGAGCTAATGTTTTGTAAATCGCTGTATAAAGCCGAAAGTTTTGAAGTCTGTGGTGTAAGAGACATGGACACTGATTTAAATATCATATGTTGCTACAGAAGTACTAGTGACAGTAATCTGGGAATTTTTATGGATAGGTTGGATTGTTTGCTTGAACAATTGATAAACAAAAAAACGTTAATATGTGGTGACTTCAATATTGACTTGTTGAAAAATGATAAAAAGGCCATAGAATTCCTATCGTTATTGAAATGTTACAATTTTGAACCTCTTGTTTCGGGGGTTACCTTCGCGAGGAACCATTCTGTGTCGTGTATTGATAATATTCTTGCCAACGTCTCACCAGAGTCGCTGGCCAATGTTGTGGTTGATCACAATGCACATGGTCTGGCAGATGGTCATGCAGGGTTGTTTTGCGAAGTGATGCTGGAATCTGTTGCGATAGTCAAAACTGATCCTGTAGTTTATACAGAACAGAGAATACTAAATGGGATAAATAAAAGGGTATTCAGGCAAAAACTTTGTGATGAAAATTGGTTGAGCATGAGTATCGATTCTTTCCTCTCTAACTTTAATAGCATTTTCATAGATAGTTTCAGAAAAAAGAAAAAACAAATACCTAGGAATGAAACTAAATATATGTGGATCACTAAAGGCATTAAGACATCTAGTTTGATGAAAAGGTTTTTGAACAATATAAATAGGGAGAAGTGTGATGCTTCAATTATGAATTATCGAAATAAGTACATCTCAATTTATCGACGGGTGATAAGAAATGCGAAAAAAACTGCAGTGGAGAGAGAAATAAATAAGTCTACAAACGTCTCAAAATCTATTTAGCAAATTGTTAACAGACATAGTAGTCCGTGGGCTAGTCGGCCTGAAATTAGAAAACGGTATAATTTGGGGGTACCAAGTGTCCTTTTTACAGTAGTTAGACATATTCATAAGGATGTTAAAAAAGTATGACAGACATCTCAAAGTGGTAGCTAATAGGCATACGGGCTATTTCAAGATTTCCGTTGTATGACAGGTATGGTTAAAATTAGGAGGTACAAATTTTCCTTTTCACGGCTGTTAGGTAAGCTTATAAAAACGTCAAAAATGCAAGATTGCCATTTATAAGTGCTACCTAACAAAAATGGGGGCCAATCAAAGATGGTGGATCTCAAGTTTTACAAAATCAAGTATATCTCGAGAACTATTAAATATATCTAATTACTCTCTTGAACAAAATTAAAGGCATATCTGTAAGCTTCATATTTTGCAAATACATCATATTACTAAAACCGTTAATTATACCGTTTTCTAATTTCAGGCCGAGTAGCCCACGGACTATAGAAACAAAATACGGTCTAAGTCGCACAAAAAACTAATTCTAAAAACTGACAAGGTTATAACTGATCCACAGGAACAAGTCGACCTTTTTTCAAACATTTTTCATCATAGCGTGGGAATAGGACAGTTGCGTGACTCTTTCAAAGCTTTGGAACTGCTAAGGACAAGTACTGACAGAGTCAAAACAAACATGAAATGGGAGATTGTCACTCCAATAGAAGTCACAAAGTTAATAACTAAAATGAAAAATAAGGCATCTGTAGGATATGACGAAATTCCAATTGTGGTTATTAAAGAAAATATTGACGTTTTTGCGGAACCACTAGCAGAATTTTATAACAACTGCGTTAAATTGTGCACATTCCCGGATCAACTGAAAATTGCGAAAATCGTACCCGTTTTTAAAAAAGGCAAATTAAATAACCCAAACAACTATAGGCCTATGTCGCTGCTGCCAACCTTGTCCAAGATTTTTGAGTTACTAATTAAAACTCGTTTGCAAAGGCATCTTAATAGTGGTGGTATTATTAATGACAGACAGTTCGGTTACCAGAGATCTGTTGGTACGAGCGAGGCCATAGATACACTAGTGCAAGATACTGTTACCCAGCTGAATGACAAAAAAAAAGTTGCAGGTTTGTTTTTAGATCTCAGCTCCGCATTCGATTTGGTAGACCACAGGATACTCTTGGGCAAACTTGAGCATTACGGCGTCAGACATAATGTGTTGAGAATATTTGAATCATATTTAACGAATAGGAAACAGTATGTAGAACTAAAATCAGTGGAGCAGAATATGGAAAAGCTATTCAGATCTAAAAATGTAGTCGTAGATCGTGGTGTCCCACAGGGCTCGATTATTGGCCCTATATTCTTTCTAATTTTCTTGAATGATTTAATACATTTTATGAATAAATTGGGAAAACACATAAAGTTGATTGTCTTTGCCGATGACACTAACGCCATTATCTCGGCTGATAATATGGTTGAACTCCACGATAGGGTAAACACTGCTCTCAAGGCTTTTAATTATTGGTTCAGTGCGAACAACTTAAAAATAAATACTAACAAAACCAGTTTGATATTGTTTACGTCGGATCCTAGAACTTCAGAAACCCTAGATATCAAACTGAATGGAAATGTTATAGCTCAGTCTAACTCAATAAAGTTTCTCGGCATAAATATAGACTCTGTTTTAAACTGGAAGTTCGAAGTGCAAGATATATGTAGTTCTATAAGTTCTGGGTGCTACGCTCTGCGTAGTCTAAGGGACGAGATCCGAACCAAACAGCTTAAGACGGTTTATCATGCATTGATAGAAAGCAAATTAAGGTATAGTGTTAAGTTATGGGGTAATGGCTACAAATACAATGTTGACGCTGCCTTTATTTTACAAAAAAAAGCAACCAGAATAATTGCACGCATTCCACAAAATGAATCATGTAAGGTCCACTTTATAAATCTTGAAATTTTGACCTTGCCGTGTCTTTACATCATCACGGTATTAACTGATTTGGTTAAGCATTTAAATCGTTATGAAAATAACGAAGAAAGAGCGATCCGCTTGCTATCTAGAAGGAAAGATTTGCCAAATAAAATAATTCCCCGGCTTAATATAACTAAACATGCGCTGTGCTATCAATCGATTTATTTGTTTAACAAGTTGCCAGTGGAACTAAAAGGAATATTTAATAGTCATATTTTTATCCTCTAGCCGCCCAGAGACCTATAAAAAGGTCTCCTGAAACATAAGAAATTCTATTCTATTTCCTACAATGTCAATCCAAAATTCATTGGCAAATATTACTGTCTGGGCGGCAGGAGGTTAAGGCGAGGCTAAAAAAGATACTCTTAAAAAAAGCATATTATTCCATTAACGAATTTATAGACGACAACTAAACCTGTCATGTTGTATGATTATTATCATTGTGATTAGCTTGTAATAGATTTCTTTCTGTAATTAATTTTGACATTGAGTTATGTTTTTATTATTGATTGTATTATTATTTTCTTTTTGTTAACTATATTATTATTATTAATTCACTTTTAATTTAATTGCTTAATATTATTTTGTATTTATTTCTTTTTATATGGACTTGTTTTTTTTTGTATTTATTTCCTTTTGTTCGGATTTATGTTTAGTGTTATGTTTTTTGATTGTATTTTTAAGTAAAAATTCAAACACAATGTATATTGTTAAATGAATATAATAAATTGAATTGAATTGAATTGACGCATTAGGAGGGAAATGCCCATAATCGCCACGCTGGGCAAGCGGATTGGCGATCGCAGTAATGTGTCCACTATGACGACGCTGCTGCCCATCATCAATATTTTATCAAATAACGGTCAGTGACACTTCAATCCCTTAGTCGACTCTTACGACACCCGCAGGAGGAGTTGGGGTGGTGACAAATGTATTCTTACTGCCGTCACCATACGGCTAAAGTTTGTGTGACTATTTCACAATATTGATACTTAGAAAATAAGTTTAAGTTTCGACGATGAGCCCTTTTTTATATATTATTTTTCATTCATCAATTCCAGTCAGTCTCCTCGAGTAATGAATAAGAGTAAATTATATTCTACCTCTAGCTTACGCTTGTCGATTTTAAGTAGCATGTACCATTTGATATCAATGAAAATACAAACTAATCATTTTTCTTTCTCAACAATTCGTTTAATATTTAAGAAATCTGGTCTATTTTTTTACTAATTTGTCTTGAAAGAGTTCAAGAGTTTCTACTCCTATTTTGCCTAAGTGTTGCACAGAGTTAAATACACATGGCCATGTAATATAATTTACATCCTTAGTCATTTGAATGTAGAGTATGCTATAAATTAGCTTTGATCAAAGTGTAGTGAAATGAAGTTCTGTTATCGACAGGTATTTTTGATGCCGGATATGTTTAACGCGGCGTTATTCTACATGTTTTCAAATTCAATGAAATCACATGTAAACCGAAAATATAGGCTTCTTTATTAAAATATTCACGGAACTTAGAACTTAAAAAGGTAAGCGATAAAATTTGTTAATGCACATATTATTATACAGTGTGTTATCATGACCCAGGCTTTTACGAAAATAATCAATAATATGCAATCGTTTTCGAGTATTAGTAGTTAACAAATATTTAAATTAACTGTGCAATTTATTTTATTTCCTTCGAACGGTCAATGTACTGCGTGTCCTGCTTAGTTGTCAAACGCTGCTAGTAGCTGTGGACTGTCATTATCATGCGCTAATTAACGATTCAATTTAAAGTACATTGCTTCTCTCCGAACTTGTCTTAGAATAATTACGTTAAAAATTTATAATAAAATCAAATAATGCTCACGGTTTGGCTAAAAATCTACATCTCAATCCTCGGTTTGAATAGAACGTAGCATTATGTTAACACACTGTATAGTAAGGTGGGATCATATCGAAATAATTATGTTCATTGAAATTCTTAGTGTTGTACGAAGAATTGTTAGTATGTCGCTTTTAAACATCGAGACCGCTTATAAACGTCTGTGACCATAACTTTGTACTTACACGGGATGCAGGGATAAAGCCTCGTTTTTGTAAAGGCTTATGACTCTTCGCCTTCCAACTATCTCTTATGTTAGCGCGTCCGCATATTATTATGAAGCGGCATCTAAACAAAAAGTAAGAATATTTAAAAACCAGATGGTCAGCCAAACGCATATAATTATTTTAATTTGAATAGTATATGAAGGTAATCTGACACAGCTGACAACTTGAGAGTTCTCCGATTTTATGTCGTATCCACTATAAATGTAAGTTTTTTTTGCTACTCTATTAATTAAACAAATTGATTGGTACAAAAAATAACACTTTTGAAAATTAATTATCTCCCAGGTCAAGTGATCGTTTCTATTATTAGTGAAAACACGGACTTAAAGAGACACACACGTAACACACGAAAAAATAATCACATCAAAACAAACCATTTCTTTTGAATAAACGAGACGCATCGAATAAGTGCAGATTTCAGGACAACTAAAGCAAAACTAAATTTAAAAAGAATAAGAAGCCAACTCTTCGATTGCAGCACGAAGACCTGCCGGTTTCAACCACAATAAGGTCGTAACTGTATTAAAGTTACAATGACACGGTAAGTCATTTTACAAGCTAAGGACTGTCCATTTGTCACACAGCAAAACGTCAATAGATTTTATACCTTAATAATGCGAGGTGAGCTACCATTTTAACTGTCAACATATTATCGTGAAGGACATACAGTTTTTATAGTTAACGTTTCTTTCATTACCAATTATTTCATGCTAAATAAGCAGCACGAACATAATGATAATGGTCCAAAAGTAGCTTCATCTCAAAATCGCTCTTCATTAGACTAAATAATTGTTTCTTTTGTTATGTAAAAAGAAAATATGTCTATTTGAGCCCTAGTGACCGCCAAGTGTTTTATTTCCTCGAATCGACTCAAGGTCACTAACCTAACCCAACCAATTCACAATAGGATAGACCTAAATAGAACCTGTACAATTTCTTAAACATATCCGTCTTATATTTAGGTATACTTAGAGGTTCTTGAAACTGGTACCGATTTTGTTTTATTTCATTTAAATAGATTGCTATATTTATTTATTCATCCAAGGCGGTTTTATACTTTCTTTACTGCAGTAGCGTATTAAAAGATTATCCAAGTAACAACGCAACTGTGGACTTGCATGTGGACAGTACCTCAATGTGTACATAAGTAGAGAAATGATTACATAAATATTCGTAAAATCTGAAATCGAAATGGATATCAAAAATGTAAACAAATGGACTGCAAATAATGAAGCAATAATACCTATTTAAGACGATATCTTTATGGCTCCGAATACACGAGAGAGAGGGATGTACCGTACCACTCATTCGAATTGAACCCCTTGGACAATATGTGAAATATAAGAGAATCTGTGCTTTTTATCAAAAATAATAATAATAGGTACAAATTTTAGATATTTATAATAAGGTTTAAATATCGAAAATTAGTTGATGTCTTTATCATAATATTCATAAATCATAGTCCCATTCCGTTATTTTCAATCTGAAGTTTTAAAAATGATTACCTATGTCAAGAAAACTAGTATTAATCATGTTTCCGAATTAGAAAACCCTGCAATACATATTTGAGACTCATCAACCTTCGAGATTTTAATACCCAATGTCAATTACAATTTGAGAAAGTTGAGCACTAGGTATACTACAATCCGTGGCCGTGTGGTGACGGCAGTAAGAATACATTTGTCACCACCCCAACTCCTCCTGCGGGTGTCGTAAGAGTCGACTAAGGGATTGAAGTGTCACTGAGCATTCTACAAGATTGATGATGGGCAGCAGCGTCATCATAGTGGACACATTACTGCGATCGCCAATCCGCTTGCCCAGCGTGGCGATTATAGAATAGAATAGATTTTTATTCACATAAAGCACACATTACAGAACAACAAAAGTAAATACAGTGGTAACATTTTAAAAGTAAAGTAAAAAAGAGTAAAGTAAAAAATTTTACTATCCTATAGCTACACTAACATGGCATTTACCTCCTAATGCATCTACACGCATAGTTAATAGGAGAGGCCTACGTCCAGCAGTAGACTAACATAGGCTGATGATGATGATGATGATGAGGTATACTACAATACGAAGGTATCGCCTTAAATAGGGTACCTAACTATTGTAGATGCACCAATGCCCGACACAGTTCCCATAATCGACATTTGCAATCATAATATCATAGCAATAAAGTTGACAGCAGAATTTCGAGTGAATATGGCGTAATTGATTACTACTCGTGTTCATTGAGGCCCTACCGCGAACCACGAATGAAGTTTTGCCTCACTGTCACGCTTACGTACAAATTCACAAGTACGAGAGAGAGGCAACACTTCGTTTGTGGTTCGTGGTAAGCCCTTTGTATAGAATTAAATTAGAGTAATACCTATCTGTTGCGAAATACTTCATCTACAATTATTGACCCTTTCCTTGAGTTGCTTACCTGTCTCACGACTGTTTTTTATCATTCCCTGTTATTTTCTTGACCCTGAACTGTACGCTGCTCTATTGAGTTTTTATTGTTACTTAATGCGGTGTGTTAGAATTGGGTAAGTATTATCACTTTCTTGGAGGAGTGTCAAAATATTTCATACCAGTTTTTAAATAATGTATTAGAAAGTATGCTCCGTACCTACGTAACAGGAAATAAAAAAATACATGGCATATAATTTACTGATGTTATTTGGTAGGTACGATAACGTACTCGTATATAAATATCATCATAACCTGAAAGACACTTGTAGGTTAGAAATCATATTGGACTCAATATCAGAATTAACTTGACTATAGATAGATAGGTACTCGTATCATAACTGATTTGAGTTATAAAAAATCTTACAAATATTGAATGTCACTTACCAAAGAACACTAGACCAATATTACAAACGTCCGAGGTGGGAATCGAACCCACATACTCAGCTAGCTAGGGAAAATTTACAAATCTAAAATAATTAGTAAAAAATAAATTGTTTGATTCGAGTTTCACAAAAAACTTCAATAAAAATTCTTGACAATATTTAAAGTTGATAGAAAATACCTAAATGTCTCCGTCTGTGGCGTTGACTATTTGGGATATATCTAGCTGTAATAATCATTACATTTATTACTATACAGGATAGAAAGATAAGTCAGGCTATAGAGCCAAACTATCTGAAATTCCTAAGTTGGCTCATTTTTCTTAATGGAGACAGTCCTTCATTTTTATAAAAAAACCAAATGCATTTTTTTATTAGTAGAGGGACAAATTTTTTACAGTGTTAAATTTCATGATTTTTTTGTCTGACAAACAAGTAAGTGAAACGTCTCTTTTATCTTTGGCATTGACTTTAACGATTGGTGAAATTAAAGAGTAAGTTTGAATCATGATATATTATATTATAATCATGATATGTATAATATCGAATGATACAAGCGGAATTAAGAAAATCTTTGAATTTAGTTTCGTTTTTTTTTTTTAATACAGGAACATCTCCTTTGAGTAAAATGACCCAACTTAAGTATTTACGTTAGTTTCCCTACAGGGGCTGACTTATCTTTCCGCACTGTGTACATTATGAGCATTGTTTTGTTCAATGAACTTATCGGATGCGTTTTTAATAAATCCATGGGAATATTATGTTGTTACCTAGTTAATCATAAGATAACCTCGTAAGTAAGCCCTTGAGCATTTTATGGAACTAGGACAAATGTTTGTAAACGCTACAACGGAATTGTAATCGGACATGAACATTGACCATAAATCAGATTAATATTCTCTTTGTACAGTTGACAAAGATGATATTGATAAATAATTGAAATACATGTTTAAAATTCAGTTTGTTCAACAGTTCATTACATACGTGCATACTGTGAAGATTCACCGATGAGCTAACGTTTCAGGTCCCTTTGAAACTGTTTAAATATACAGGGTGTAATCGATAAGTGTTTACAGGGCATAATTCCGTAAATATGAGAGACATCAGAAAACTTTTAACTGATATCGAAAGTACGTTACCCAACGAGTAAAATTATAGTAATAACTTTTTCTAAATAGATGAAGTAATATTAAAAATACTAAGTTAAAATGCTCCCATACATTTAGTATGACGACTTACAGCCTTAAAGAATGTCGGGTGTCGTAAGAGATAAAATTGTTAGAGATTCGTTATTTGTACGAATACATTGTAATAAAATAATAATACTACTGTCTATGAAATAATTAATCTAACATTTATTCTTAAATTAAAAGTTTGTTATCTTTGAATGAACGGTTACGTACTAAATGTATGGAAGGGTTTGAAGTAAATATTTGGGATATTTCTGATTTTATTTCAAAAAAGTTATTACTGTCATTTTACTCGTTGGATAACGTACTTTCGATATCATTTAAAAGTTTTGTGTTATCTCTCATATTTATGGAATTATGGCCTGTAAACACTTATCGATTGCACCCTGTATACATTCTTCAGATTTTAGTTCAAGAGCTCGACTAAACTTTTATAGTGCCAGTGCAATGTGTGTTACCACTTTGTTGGCTATCGCAAAGATTCTGAAACAAAAAAATTGTATGAAGCTACAAGATAATCCCAACTTAAGTGGAAAAGTGGGAATACCTGACTTAAAACCTAACATCTTCACACCTAAAAAAATTACGTAGTTTAGGGAAAAGAATTAAAAACACAAAAAATTTTTTTTTTCTTTTACAGTTTGCTAGGTAATGAAAGATTTTTTTCATCGTTTGATGTCTGTCAATTAAGTGTGACAAGACTAAGACAACATGGTAACAAAATCGATTCCTAAAATGCGTTTATCACAGCGTAGAGGTCTAAAACGGTTTTAAGAAAAAAACTAATTTTCTCTTAAAATAGACTGAATCCAGAAAACTTCATATGACATTTTTAATTTCAATTTTAGTCAGAAATTTGCACATTTTATTATTGTGGTCATATGCATTATTGATTGTCTCAAGGTGGAGTTAGACCAAACAATCGAATGCTCATTCTATCCTCCACTATACGAAATCAACGAATTTCAACAAATCACGTTTTGTGTAACGAACGAATTTCGTAGAGTGGGGTATAAAATGTGCATTCGCTCGTTTGGTCTAAATTCACCTTTATACAATTGGAGAATGATATTTTGGCTAGGCCTGTTGATCCTGTTTAATTAAATTATTTTATTCTGTGTTGATTTTAATTTGAGCAAATAATCAAATATGTTACTATTAAAATTAAATAGAGTTGAAAAATGGTAGACCAATTTTTTGTTGACTCTACGATCAGGATGGAATGAAGCATATTGGTAAGCATTTATTGTGCAAACGATAACGCATTCAAATGAGGTTTTTATTTTTCCGATGTTCAATTCGTTTGGCTGCAGAATTACGGAACAATTTTAATTTAATATGTATACTAAATTAATACCAACAGTGTACGAATATAAAACTCATTTATATACAGCGTGAACGATATGAAGTGTTACGTAGATTTTATTAAGTCTAGTGTCAAAGTAATAGTGGCTTATTATCGGAAATATGTTTTGGCCACCGTATTGAAGTCTTAGGCACGCAAACATTTGGGTTGTAGACTGCAAACATAAGAATGAGACTGAGCTTCGGCGTATAAAGCTCGTAAGAACTGAATGGCTGAAAACCGAATTTCACGTGTCATTTGTCTAGTGCAGTGAGTTTCGGACTTTTTATCTAGTCTATTTTGAAGAGACAGGTGAGGGCAATTAAACATGCTAGTATAAATGCAATGAAGAATGTGATCGTATTTCACTGGCACATACCACTACCACTGGATCACAAACGTGCTGCGAGGAAATATTTTTTTACCATTTGAAGATCATAGTAAAGGTAGTCATAAAGACTAAAAGTAAATTTAATAACAAAATATAATTTTCTTTCTCTGGTTGTTTCTTACTTATAGTAATAAATTGTTGCAACAAAAAAGTCGCAAATTGGTAACACTTCATATCGTTCACCTTGTATGCAAATTGTGTGTATTACTTTTCACTTGTAAGATAACACATACCGTGGTGGTTGTAGTAATTATGTACACAGTATTTTTTTATTGCTTTAAGTTGAGTGTTCTGTAGTCTGTAAACCAACTTTCAGTAACAGTAGGAACAAATCACTATAGGCATATCTTTTTTTTTGAGTCAGTAATATCAGGGTAAGAAAGAGAAGGTACGATTTTCTCTGCCTGTGCCTCAAGTGAGTAAAACCCTAGCCAAACTATGTATAGTTAATAGTGTACTACGTACAGTGTGCTTATGAAAAGGCAGTGTCTGGATCACATTACATACTTACAAAGAAACTAAATAATAATCAATCGAATTAATGTCAACAAAGTGGCATTAAAGGGATTCCGTAACCAAAATGGCAAAAACGGAACCCGTATAGCTTCGCTATGTCCGTCTGTTCGTCTGTCCGCAGCATAGCTCAGCGGCCGTTGATACTAGAAATTTATAATTTATATTTATCATGCCAACATATAATAGTGGTACAATAAAAACTTGAAAAAATATTATTTTTCGGGTACCTCCCCAAATGGTGAAGTGGGGATGATTTTTTAATTTGTTATAATCCTATATTGTCGGGTATTATTGAACAGGTCTCTTAAAAAGAGTAAGGGTCTTAAAAACAGTTTATTTCTAAAGTTAATATTTTTGGAGATAATCGCTCCTGAAGGAAAAAAAATTGTGTAACTTTTGATCCGTAAGTCCAAAAAATATGAAATAAATCATAAATAGTGGGCTTATAGAATTAAAATAAAACTATTCCGAATATAATCGGCCCAGCCGTTTTTGAATAACTAGGGAACCCTACACTGAGGATGGCCCGACATGCTTTTGTCCGTTTTTTTTTAAGTTAACAAATACAACGCAATGTGTGTCGTAATCGGTAATACGGAAATGAAGCGCTGTCATTTTCTTCAGCGATTACGCCTAGGACGCATTATATACAACCTTCATGTTTTTAATGACTTTACAAAACACCCATGGTGTCAGTAGCCGTACTATGAGATGGCAAGTAAGATTTGTGTTAGAGCAGGCGTACACTTGTAAGTTCTTACGTAAGCTATAGGGACGGAGCTATACTAAGGAATGAGATAGTGATATTTACCTCTCATTCCTTAGTATAGCTCCGTCCCTATAGCTTACGTAAGAACTTACAGGTGTACGGCTGGCCTTAGCGTTTACTCGATACGTAAAGTAGTCTCTCCAAAAATGTGTGCGAGCGTGGTATACTTATCTCCGTATTGAGCTAACGCAAACCTGCGGCCCTACCGCGAACTACGAAATCCTCAAACGGGGATTATTCTTTTTTACTCTAATGACGCCTTCGTTGGAGTGACAGAGACAAATCCCTAAAAATTACGAATTGAGTTGTTCGCGGTAGCAGGCCTATTTGTCGTTTGCCAGCCTGCGAAGCCTAGTTGGTAGCGGTAGCGACCATGCCTACGAAGCTGGCGAGGGCATTATTTGTGTATTTATTTATTATAAATATTTGTTTTTTGGTCGTGGCTGTGTATGTACTTAAGTATCTGTATGTATCTATCTATTTTATAAATTGTTGCCTGGTACCCACATCACAAGCCTTTATTGAGCTTACCTCGTTGTAGTTTACTAGCAGTGGGACTAGGTTGATTAGCGTAAGATGTCCCAAGATATTTATTTATTTACTCGTAACTTGCTGATTTATGGTATGGCTGCTGTTCCTCACCTGTTTCGACTAATTTCGGCGAAGTTGTTCTAATATAGATATGGGTACTGTTCTGGCCCCTACAGTACATGAGAATTCCCAATAAAATTCGTTTGGCTATTATAGGCACTTTACTATTAAACGAATGATCTCGTTTCTTTACAATAAATAAAGTAGATAAGAATATCACGACTAACAACATCTTTTCATGATAATATTCATAATATTTGCCTGGTAGTGTGGTTGTGTCCATTAATTCTCATCCGCTCAGGTATGTCCTATCATAGGGCGATTGTGAGTGTCAGATCGAGTTTTCATGGTCCGATACGGTCCGATATATTTATGGTTACATATAACTTACCTATGCATTATAATATTATCTAACATCACGCACATACTTACCTAATCACACGTAGACACAATTTATACACAAACACGCAGACACACCCAGCCGCGCCGGTCGCGATCTCATAACGAACGACCGACCTGTAGTATAGGAAGGGACCCGTCTGAAAATCAGCGCTGGGTATACTACCACGTACCTATATCTAGCAAATAGCTGAGACGGGTACCCATTGCCCTTCATCTTGTTTTTTAACCGACTTCAAAAAAAGGAGGAGGTTCTCAATTCGACTGAATTTTTTTTTTTTTTTTTTTTTTGTTGTATGTATGTTACCTGATATCTCCGAGAATAGAGAACCGATTCTAAAATTTCTTTTTGTGATCGAACGTGTATTACCCCGAGATGGTCCCATTGGCACCAAGTTGGGGTCTGATGATGGGATCCTGGAGAAATCGAGGGATCTCTTCAAATGTTATAGGTACATGTATGGCGCTTTTGGTAATTTTCATTCATTTACAAGAATTTGCATTCAGAAAGTAGGATTTGAGGAAACCAATGATGGAAACAAATCGGGAATCTTGGAGAAACCGGTTGAAGTCGGTTTTTTTAAATTTTTAATTTGGTGATTATGTTTAATTATATTATATGGTTACTTTGTTCTTCACTTTGTGTTTATTTTTATATGATTACACTATGTTTAAGCCTGAAAGGATTGTATATGTAGTTTAGCAACTTGTGGCAATAAAATTTATTTTATTTATTTATTTATATGGCATGAAAAAAACGCATGATTGGCTTGTGCACTTGTCCGTCTTTTTACTCGGAGGTGCGCCATAGTAGCATGAAAAAAACGGATGATTGGCTTGCGCAGTTGTCCGTCTTTTTACTCGGAGGTGCGGCATAGTAGCATGAAAAGTCAGTCGACAGTCATAAAAGTCAATGCAATTCCGGACGCAGTGCACAAGCATTAACACGTTTTTCATAGCTGTCATCTCGGATCGGAAAAATACTGTCCGGAATGGGGAAAAGTAAAATGTCGGACGGTAAAATGACGTATAGTGCACAAGCTACTATATACATTTAGTGGCGTGGCATATCGGACCGTAAAAAACCGGACTACCGGACGGTAAAAGTCAGTGTAGTGCACAAACGCCCATATTGTATGTTTGGTCCTAGAGAAACTCAATAACAGAATTAGGTGGAAAAGCAATCCAAAAAGTATCTCATGTTAAAGATCTTGGGGTAACACTTGATGAAAAACTTACTTTTGATAAACATATACAAAGTATCACTTCCAAGGCTTATCAAATGCTAGGATTCGTACTGAGGTCTGCTAAGCCGCTCAAAAAATGCTCATCGTATCTGCTACTGTACAAAGCTTTGATACGGCCCTACTTGGAATACGCATCCGAAATTTGGAACCCTCACTACGCAGTCTATAAAGACGCGGTGGAGGCAGTACAAAAGAGGTTTCTTAGGGCTCTCCACTATAGACTTGCGCAAGAGCCTTTGGCTTATGACAAGCTTCTTAAAAAATATAAATTAAAGACTCTGACCACCCGGCGTAATACTCAAGACGCTAATACTCTATATAAAATATGTCGAGGATACGTAGGTTGCCCTGAAAGTTTCGGGAATCGGAAAAAATACGCATCTTAATGAAATAAAAGTACTTTTATTGTTTTTCAAAGTATTCTCCTTTGTGTTTAATACACTTTTTCATTCTCTGAAACCAGTTTTTAAAACAGTTATTGAAGTCTGAAGTGGGGGTTGACAAAATGGCCATTTTATAAGCGTCGACTGCTTCTTCCGCGGTCTGAAAACGCTGACCACGCAACCGATTCTTTATTTTCGGGAAAGTAAAAAAATCGTTGGGACTTAGGTCGGGGCTGTACGGAGGATGGTCCAGTAATTCGACGTTTTCGCCCTTCAGATAGTCGTCTGTTTTCTGAGCGGTGTGAGGGCTGGCATTATCATGGTGTAGTATAATACGGCGGTTAGGGTTAGTTTTTCGCAGTTCAGCAAAAACAATCGGTAAACAAACGCCTATATACCAATCGACATTGACAGTTCTTCGATCTTCAAGAGCGATAGTCGCCACGTGACCCGATTTGGAGACAAACGTGGCTACCATTTTTTTGATCGTGCTGCGAGAACGAACAACTTTTGTCGGCTTCGGTTCGTCTTCGTAAACCCAAACTCGAGATTGGTTTTTCGATTCAGGCTCATATGCGTAAATCCATGATTCGTCACCTGACACAATACTAAAAACGGCATTTGAGCTTCCTCCATTAAATCTTTTTAAAGTTTTGCGGCACCAATTGACACGTACCGTTTTCTGGTCGTCAGATAACAAGTGAGGAATCCACCGGGAAAATAACTTCCGCACGCCCAACTCTTGTTGTAAAATAACTTGTACCTGACTCATTCCAATGCCTAAAGTCTCCTGAATCTCCCGATACGTAACATGCCTATCTTCCTTTATCAGTTGGCGAACAACATCGATGTTTTGATCGGTAACGGCCGTTTTCGGTCGACTCTCACGTACGTCATCCGCAAGAGACACACGGCCACGTTGGAATTCCGAATACCACCTGTATATGGTCGTCTTTGAAGGTGCTTCACTACTAAAAGCAATAGTTAATCGGTCTCCACATTGTTGTTGTGTTAATCCACTTTTAAAGTCATAATAAATCATTGCTCTAAAACTTTCGCGGGACAGCTCCATTTTCACCAGCGACTCAACGACTTTAAAAAACAATTGAAAATCGGACATTGTTTTTTTTTTCTAAGTGGCCAGTGTTTTCGAATAATGAGACTATGCTTGTAAGAAAGAGGTATAACACATGTCAAATATACGTTCCTAAGTATTAAATTCCCGAAATTTTCAGGGCATCCTACGTACTATAACTGCCCAGAATTACTAGAATGTGTCGGTTTCCGTGCTCCGACATACAGAACACGAACTACCTCACTATTCGCAGTTCCGATGGCATCAACTAATGCGGGCGTCCGTGCACCATTACGTAGAATGTGCCAAAGCTACAACACATACCTTGTCTCGGCTGACATTTTCCATGATAGTCGTGCAAACTTCAAGTCCAAAGTTGAAGACCTACTTTCATAGATGTGAACTCGTGTAATATTAGTACTGATATAAGTTTAAGTATTAAAAATGATCTGTATTTGTATTTGTATAATATATTACCGGTGACTATTACCGGTGAATAGGAAATTAGTAGTAAGTAATTTAGTATTAGTAATGCCTTACAATAATGTGATGTAATATTCGTGTTCCAACTGATCCGATGACAATGTCACTTACAGAATACTTGTAATAAATCCAAGTGGGATTGTCTAAGGACACAGGTGGTACATACTGTATAAATATCCTGCCACTTGTACTTTATCTGCCCGTGTCTGTTTCTTCCCCAATAAAGAAAAAAAAAAAAAAAAAAAGTTGGTTGGTTTTTGTCGAATTACTAACTATTTAAATTAAACGATATGTGTTTATTTGCATGAGCTCAAGATAGGCAACTCGATATTAAGTATACTGCCACAAGAGCAACCAGTAGTCTTATGATATATATTACCGTAGGGGTTACACTTGGTTCTTACCGTGTTTAATCGTTTGTCGTCGTTGTCGTCACGTTCTAACAAGTATGCAAGTACGAGTACGAAAATGACGCGTAGCACGATAAACGATTAACATTTGAATACAGTAAGCTACCAGGATTTCTGAGTTTTTACGCAATGAAGTAAAAAAAAACCATCAGCAGTTCAGGTCATATTCAAGCTGGCCTTGAGCGCAAACTGAAACCCGTTTTGTTTATAAGTCTTAAAGTTTAATTACAGTTTAATTCATATTGCGTACCAACTATAGGTAAATTGGTGCAACTAACGGAATCACTGCTCAATTTAGGCTTAAATACGTACCTATGTATTGTGGCCATACTAGAAGGCGATGTTAATAAATAGCTAAAAATCTTGTTACATAATAGTAAATTGCTCGAAAAGAATCTAAAGAAAGCCGTATGAGATAGTTATTTTCCCGAACGAGGTTTTTAGAACAGAATCATATGCTCTATTTTTCAGTGTGATTGCGAGTAAAATACAATTTATTTTTCAGTACTTACAGATGGTGCTTTTTTAAATTGGAAATTCGGTCGTGTTTTAATTTATGGCCACTCATTTCGAACTTAATTTTTGCGGCACTTGTAATGTGTCGTAATGTACTATTTTAGTACAGGTGTTGCTTTTATTACGCGCTAGTGCGACTTGTTCTTTTTTTGTCGGGTTAAATCTTCGGGGGTCTATCTGTACTGAAACACGTTGTACAATACAAGAGCGAAAAACAAATTCTTAACTCGTGTTCACTTAAAACAGTTCCTTTGGTCGCGTTAAGTATGCTTTAACATTTTCTTGCAGGGAATTTCAACTTCTTGATATCGGTCACTTTATTCTGGTTCCACGGAAAATTGGAGCGACCAGTCCTCGTTCATCAGTGAGAATATGCGGCGTCGGTACCTTCCTATCGTAACAATTGAGGCAAAAGTCGCAATAGGTCGTTACCGTTTGTCAAGTAGGATGAAATACAAGTTTTCCCTGTTTTGTAAGCTTCACCTTGCATTCAATGTTAGAAATAAGATGCTTGAGTAGGTATTCGTCTTTTATTGACATCCCCAACAAAGTAGACGACGCGTTTGTTAAATTGAATTTCGTTTTAAGAGGGCGCATACACCCAAATTGCAGCACGGAGATTGCATTTTAAGATGTCTTAAACATGAAAATATGCCACAATATCATACATACAGAAACTACATCATATTTGCAAGGGCCGATAGGGAACAAATCCGCAAAGGATTGAAGTTCGCTCGATAGAAATCGACCACGAAAACATGTCTAATTTTCGGGGAGATTTTATTTCCTGACGTATTTTGCATGCTATAATAGTAATAATTTCGTATTTTGTAGCTTAAACTAATGCCGAGGGCTGATAGGCGTAACTTTTTTTATAGGTTGTCATGTTTAAGAGATAGAGAGGTAAGAAGCATTTGGCGTATAGACCCTTTTTATTTCGCGCGCTGTGTTCTCTCCCGTCGCGCATTTCGCGCGATTTGCTATATCTTCTATTTCCATCCGTGGGCGCGGCCAGTCGCGATCACTCCGTTGAGACGAGAGGACTATGCTCGACGAGCTCATGACGGTAAAATGAATTTTATTAACTCTTGAAGGTCTGTTTCACATTTAAACCGAAGTTTTGAATCATTGGGTAATATGACTAATAAATAAAACTTCATTCAACAAGTTTTTCATTCATCATTAATGAAAAACATTATCTTATCAGATTTTATAGTGGAAACGAGGGACATACATGCAGTATAAGCAAAAATAGCCGATGAATTTTTTTGGATCGCGTAGGTTTGTATACAAATAATAGGTATTTCGTATGTAAGTCGCGAGACTCAAATTTTCAAT
>JALPQI010015351.1:0-32883 GCA_025490895.1 Thaumatotibia leucotreta
TAGACGCATTCGTTTTCATAATGTGAGTTTTATTCAAAACTTCGTAATTTACAACCTCTCATGGCATGCAGTGATTGATACCCTCCCTTTCTCCCGTTGTTAGCTGTCTTTTCTCGTCGTAAGTACCTATACATAAAAAGTGTCCAGTGAAAATAGTACCGAACACCGAATTGTGTGTATGCAAATCCTTTGTTTAAAATAGAAGCTAAACCGGTCCCTATACACTGTATATAAAGAACATTATTCTTTGATACGTCTCCAACGCGTTTGCAAGGCATTGTACCTCGATGGATTACCGCATGCGTTTATATGAGTTCGTATAGTTCCAGGAAATGCGCGATGAACGAGCGGATAGTACGATTTATTACGTTCTTTCTGGAACGTATTACTCTAAATTTTCAAATGTATTAGAAATAAACACGCGTAGTTTCTGATACTATGTGTTTCGTTACATGCTGCATTTATTTAATGTAAGGTAGGTCGAAACTAAAGACAAGACGTCAATAACGAATTGATGCATACCACGCATGGCCGCCCGCACAGTATCAATTGCAATTAACAGCGATAACATCTAGACTTGCTATGGGCTGTGGCTCGACAGCTGGATATTCCCGTCGCCATCACTTCAAAGAATGACTACCATGAAACTTTACACCGTGAAACTCATTGAAGCTCGATTAATGGGGTAGTAAATAGGTACATAAGCAGTCCGCACGAAATGTCGAAATTCTTGCCTTTCGTCTCGCATAAAATAAGTATTAAGTCTCTGGTATAATATATTTTGCTACGTCTGACATCATTTGAACGCCAGAGCTTTAAAACTGTTATTATTAACGGATTAGAAAAATTAAATACGATTTGATTTTATATTAAATTCAAGTGAATCTTGTGAGTACATACATATAACAAAATAGAATACGTACGGAAAGTGGATGCACGATAGGGGCATGCCTTGCTGCCAGACGCCTTAATATCCGCATATACTCGTACATACTTACTCTACATATGCATACATACAAGCGAAATTTCCCGTACAAATCACTGTTGAGAAATTTTACAAGTTGTTATTTCTCAATTATTAACGTTGTCAATTGTTAGTTCTCTATCGAAGCTCGTCGCCATTGCAAAGCAACTATACCTACTCGTATTAGTCCGTAAATTTGTCAATCATCATCACGTCATTATCCTGGCGTTATATCCTGACCAATGTCAAATAATAGTATAGTTTAATTGGGATGTATTTCCCTATAATAGTGTATTTTGATCAGTTTCTGTATTACTTATGACAATCATGACTCTCAATTATTACACATAATAATGTAGGTAATACCTAATAAATAAGTAAAATTATCATTTGCGGGTATGCAAGTGATTCGATATAAATGTAATAATTATTCAATAATTGTTGATTCGTAGAATGCAACTTTGTATTCCAGTACTATAAAACCACTAGACCAACTCACTGTTTTGCTATGAACAAAAAATAATGAAAGTGAAGAATATGAATAAACATCGAAGAAAGTTACGGAAAAAAACTTCTGCGAACAAACCCAATCAACTAGTCGACATGCCCATTGAAAAAATCCTGCCCCTCCTGACCTTAGACTGGATACTAAAAATAGCCCTTAATATAGAAGCCCTAACCCGTTAGTCAGCGCCGGGGTGCCAGCCGCTAATTATCGCAGTTAGCGGGCGAGGGACGAGGATGCGCGGGCGCGGGGCTAAAGGTCCCGCGACCCTACACTCCAGTTACCGTGGTCCCGTTACTCGCCATTCACTGACATTTCGTTTTTGCGTTAATCGGGGGTGAATAATGTAGGCTAGACCTAGGGCATAGGGTCGAGTGGGGGTAGCGGCGCGCGCGCAGTGCACTCGCGACCCTTGATGACGACTGATGGCCTCAGGTGAGATCTATCTTATTTATTCATATTCCTTAAGATTTTCTCAGGGCAGGGCGGATGCCGGACCTTAAACTTGTGTCCATTCGCTACTTGTCGGAGCCACTTAGTCTGTCACCAAATGTCAGAGTCAGGTACCGAGTCATTAGGATAATTAGGTTTACTGCACCAACTGTAATATTGCAATACAGACCGCCTAACAACAATCATACGATTTCGACATCAGGTAACACCACCTTTTGCCAGGTTCTGTCGCCAGTCGCGGCCTCAGGATCTACAAACACTCGCGTGTGGTAGTAAAGTACCGCTACCCCCGCCATACCCTTCGCTGAATTTTTACGAGCATATTCACGGTAAGTCGATAATGAAGTTTTAATTTTTTATTGCTTTCACCGAACCGTCCACCATAATGCCGAGGTCTTCCACGGTTCAGGATACATTTTACGGTTATTATTTGATGCGGCACTGCAGCGGTACAGGCGCGCATTCACAATAATGCTTATTGTTTTTTAACTTTTTAACGAATTAGGGATACCCGCTAGAGGCAATTCGAGTCGGAGAAAGCGCGTCACAAAAAACTCGCGACAAAAGAAGAAACGGCTTTCTAATTTATTGACGGAGATTAACAAAACAAGGAAACAATCGGAATGCGAAAATTGCACAACCCCGGGTTTACGACGGACAATGCGTGTCGTAAAAGAGAGTCCGATGAGCGAGGGTTTCTTTCAAGACAGGGTTTTACAACGGACGGGCGACGTAACGAGCGGGCAGCCGCTAGCGGGCCGGGCGACTCGCCATACAGCTAGGCTCCCGGCCTAACGGGACCGAGCTGCAAGTTTTTAATTACAATATGATTAAAACTTAATGACTTTTAATGTCAATATGATTAAAACAATCGTTAATAGCCTTAAATGAAACTAATTATTTCCAGTTTGGTATTGTTTTTTGCATCAGAATACAATTTATGAATAATATTACGCCTCGGGCTCAACGAGATAGCGTGTTCAGTCGTTGTGCTAGCATATACGAAGTGGTGGATGCAGCGCAGGCCGTGATTGGATGGAGTCGTCTAGACACCGGACCCTCCCCGCTCCTCCTCCGTCGGGTCAAAGCTCTTACTTAAAAGTATCAGCAATTTAAATAGCTGACGGTCACTGTCTCAACATCGTCTTAGTATGTATACGATTACAAAGTACATATCGCAAAAAAAAAAACAAATTGCTGAAACAATTGCATACTGCATTGTGAGTACCATCGTCATTACTCTTTTCTTCTCACTGCTCTCTCTCTCTCTCTCTACCACATCTGATGAATCATGGCGCATATTCTTTTTAACATCAGCATCTGATACTTTTTAGGCGTTACCGCATTTGTCTACATCTTTGAGCGATAAAGTTTAACCATTACCAATTCGCACAGATTTTATCAAAATTTGCATCCATTGATAGATGATAATTAGCACATAATTCACACTTAATTAGGTAACTCAGCAGACATCTAGCGTGGTAACGATGTTAAAGCGTTGTAATCTTTAATTGTATCTACAACCTGTCTATACAGTTAGTGTAAATCTATAAATAATTATATTTTATAGTTAGTTAATGTACAGTGTCACAAATGTTAGTACACAACTTATGGTGTTAAATAATGAAATGAGCGCAACAGGTTTTTCTCCATGCTGCTCAATATTTTAGGTATTTTAATATTAACCAATCATATATTTGCATTGATTACGCATACAATCATCGTAATTGCTCGGTATTCAATGATTATGTATACTAAATTTGGCTTATGAAAGTAGTGTGGTCGAATCATATCTCGAAGCACATATCTGAGCGTGACAGCGTGAGCGGTTTGTCGTCTGAATAACTCTGTTTCAGGATTCATTAAAAGTTTATGTTTATGCGTGTGCATTCATACAGTCAACTTCGCGACATATTCCGCCGTGTTAAACGTTGTTTCAGTCGTTCATGTCGCACTGCATTTGTCGCGGCGAGCTTGCGTGTTGTTTTGCAACATTTGTGAGACCTTTCACTTCACATGGGGAGAGTTTAGGGTTGCCAATATCTCCAATAATTCCTCTTGCCTAATTCTATATTGTAAATAATAATAGATTAATAGCCAATGTAATGAAATTAGAAATGAATTATTTAAAATTAGAAATCTTTGTGATTTATTATTTATCAATATTATATGACTACCAATGTCGCTGAACTTCTTCGTTTGTGTAAACAACTTTCACAATTGGGCGAAACCAATTTATTTACTCGTATTTTTCTATTGTGCTGGAATTGTACTTGTTAATTTATTTGCACAAACGAAAGCTCTTTCACTAGAATCAAGCGGCAACCCTTAAGGGCGAGCTGACCTTTCCCAGTCCCGTTAGAGGCACCTGCAGCACGTTACGGTCCCGCTATCGCCCTCCCCTGCGCCCCGATATATTATATACATTATCACTTTTAACACTTTAATTCACTGTCCGAAACTCGAGAACCCTAACCGTTAGCCAAGTTGTACCAAGCAACTGCGTATGCTTGAAACACTATCTTGAAGAGATTCGTGATTCTACATATTCAGATGTGACGTATAATGGGATAAGTAAAGTTTGTTTAGGTGCCCGGTTTAGTTTTTATTTTATTTATTACGTTTCGTCTCCGAACCAGGTACTAGTTTTCTACATGTATTATTATCTTCTTCCTCAATTTATGTATATATACTTATCAAAGGAGGCTTTTAACTTTCTGTGCTCCTGAAAAAAGGATTGCCAGAATCACGACGAATTACAGCTTATCGTAGTGCCTCAACACAAAGCCAACAAACTCATCTGACCTGGTGACGGCGTTGCTGTTGTTGAGCTTAATATTGCCGCTAAATATTATTTTCCCGCTTTTTATAGTAAAAGTAACATTTCCGAAGGTTTAAATACTTTAAATGAATGCGATTTGTTTTCAATTTTCAAAATAATGTTTGTGGCTACTGCTAATTGCTACTGGTGACTATTAATAGAGGTTCATGTCAAAATAAAGCAAGTTTATTTTTATAAGTTTGTGGCCAGTGTGCAGCAAAATTAATAAAACTTACAAAGCTATTGTGGTAGTAAACATAAATATTATTTTATTAAAACATACAAAATGGGCCTTTTTATAGGGTTTTATATAATATTGTACCGTACTTACCCTACTTCCTGTGTCTAGTCTACTGAATCACACATTGACTTAATTATTAAATTAAAATTGTATGTTTTTTTTAATTTTGCTATCTTTCTTTAATTACAATATTTCACAAAATTATTTTTCAAGTAGGTATGTTTTGTACACAAGCCTTTACAACGCATCGTATGTATACAGCCTCGTCTATTACAGAGCCTGAATTATTATCAATTTATAGAAAATCATAATTCAATCTACTAACAGTGAGTCATATTATACATAATTTGAATCGAACAAGTAACGGTTGCCATAACGAGCTGCGGTGCGCTGATTGCTCTCGTTCTGTTTTGGTGTTCATCATTCAGGCCTGTAGTTTGGGCGCCGCGGCCGCTGGTGCGTTGTGCCGCGGTCTAATGATATCACGCGCATGGTAATATGCTGCTTATGGTACAACCGCTGCCTGAACTGCTATCGTCTAGTAATACAATTCAATCTACAGAGAGATGAAAACCAAGTTATACGCTGATGTATAGATGTAACTATCAACGAGCAATCGAGCATAACCCAGCATAACGTATGATCACAAAAAAATATTCAATGAAACAAAGTATGCCTGAATAGAAAGACATTGAAACGACCATCAATATAATCAGGCTGTGCTTAAATTGCACCTATCAGTTTTATGATTCACATATTGGAATGATGACATTCAAACACGTACGCATCGTATGACTTCTGATGGCGAGCGTCCGCGCCATTACGCGGGGCGGCACGGGAACCGCTGCTGCCTCCTACACACTCTCTCGCACACGAGCTAAATTGAAACCTGCAGCCGTCGTTTACGATTCACATTAGTCTGCAGACAAATGACATATCTACGAAGGTGTTACCGTATACGATAGGAATAAATCGGCGGCATATTGCTCGAATATTAGAATACATTCAAATGCACTGCGCACGCGCACGTGTGTTCGCGTAGCCGCTGACGGCTCCCACGCGCCGTGCGAACCGCGCATCGGCAGGCATACGCGATCGCGCCTTGTCAATTTAGATTCATATTCCATCGCAATGATCTGATTGGTGTGCGACCGCAATGAACCCTACGAATTTCAATCGATTGTCGCGCTTCAGCCGGCGAACCTGTAAGGGTTTTTGAAGTCTAATCCTTTAAGCAGCTTTCGGTTCTTTGCATATTTTGCGCGTCAATGAGGTAACGGTTCCACGGTTGTGGATTAACGGGTGAGTGACTCGGGGAGATCTTTGCGCGATGCGCGCGCACCTGCCGGGGGTCAAGGCCGATGAGCAAATGAGGCGTGATACCATTAATTTTATGTGATACGGTATTCATGCTATTATATGGTGCTAACAATACTTAAACATGACTCACAATGATATGTTAAATAGTAAATACAAAAAGATAATGAATACATGTTACGTATGTTTTCCATACGATCGAGAGTAACAATTGCTCTCTTAAAAGGTGGCAGTGGACTGTGAAACAATAAGATGCCAATGGACGAGTGCATTATTCCATTTGCTATTCGCGAGGGGTGCTGAGTGTGGGCCAGCGCCGCCGGGGGCGCTGTTGACACTGCAAACATCTTCTCCTCAATATATCTAAATTAGATGCTGGTATTTGTCCAACAAGTCTGTTAGTGATGATGTCCGAAAAATATTTTATTTTGTTCAACACTCGTACTTACGGTAGTATACGTACGTATGATGATGATAACAAAAAAAACTCCTCCACTCGCTCGAGTTTCGATGCGAAAGAGTCGATAATAACTGACTCTGTATCTGCTGACACTGTTTTTTGAACAAGTAGTTATCATTATCAAATGTGTCAGTGAACACGGAAAGGTACCTTGTCACGGTATTTAAAATGGGCTTTATTCAAGAACACATAAGGTCTATTTCAAGAGTCGTGACCTTTCCATGGGCACTGACACATATAATATCTGTAAACGTGACACATATTATTACATATTGTACAACACTAATTCAGAGTTAAACTTGCATTTCCATGTCAGTGTGTGATTAAATTTGTCCAGCGTTGTACTTGTACCTGTTTGCTTGTTATCCCAGGGGACCGTAAGGACATTCTGACGGAACTTACGTATGTATGTAAAGCAATATTAGGCCCGCGAGGACTTCCGGAGTCGCCGGACATTCGTCACCCCTCCCCGCCGTCGTTCCTCACACCCGCGCCCGGCCTGCGTCTCCCGCGTCATGTTGTTTTAAATCCATCCGTCTTGTCCCGAGAGCCCTTCCATTCTGCCCTAAACGCTGCACGCCAACTTAAGTATACCGTTCCAGTAAAACTGGAACATGAGCGCCGTACTTTTTGTATTATCATCGTATTTCCGATTCCGACGGTAAATATAACTTTGCACAAGTGGACACAGGCCGTTTTCTCTCTCTAAAAGAGATTTATGGAAACAGGCGAATATAAGATGTTACAGCTATTTGAAAATGCGTAAACGATGGATTGACTAATGGTACGTCGCCAGGTATAAAGTATAGAACAAATCAATAATGATTTAATAGTTTGCATAATGGAGTGTTTCCTGATTGCCTAACAGTGATTCCATCTGCATGTGCGCTGGCCGCGTAATCGTTGCAATCGTCGTTAATTGCGACCTCCCCGCCTCCCCGCCCGGGCCGCTGTATGCTAATTTGCTAATGAGGAGCGCGTGCGCTGCACCTCGTGCCACCTGTGTCCACTGTGGCCAGTCAACACTCACTCCGAACCGCGACTGCACATTAAAACACGATACAAATTCCGATTATTCTAGATACTGATGCCACTGACAATATTAAATTTTCCCTGGCATATATAACTTGAATATTATATTAAAGGTGGCACACGCATACATCGCATTGCATTTGTAACTGTCTGCGCAATATCGATTATCTAAATGCCAGTCGGGATGCGTGCTGACTACGAGCCACCGGGCTTATAACACCATGTTCGTTCCGCTACTCGTAGATAAATACAAATTACTTGAACTCCCTGATGTCGACTGCGAATTACTTTTTATTTATCTCAATACATTCTGACGTGGGACATTATCTTTTCATATAAATTGTTTTTCATGCCTTCTCAATAATAACTATTTAGTGCTAGGTTCACTAAAGCATCCCTTTTGTGTTGTAGAGCACAATTTATAAAAACCATTCATTACTCCAACCTACAAACGCCTAAACTAAACAGTGACCTTTCCGTGTAACCTTTATTGCAATGCGTATAAAGTTCATAGATACAAGTGGTATAAACAAACATGTTACTGCGACATGTGCTGTCCTCCGGGTGATAAGTATTTTGACAAAACTACTCATAATTACGGATGTTGTTCAATTGTTCATAGATAAGGTGACAGAGAGTGCTCATCATGAGCTGCCACCGCGGGTTCAACGCGGACTTACTTTCTATCTTTCTCGCTAGCACCAATACCTAAATATGAGCGAGATGGTTAGAAACCACCGCATAAACGCACAGCGGCAACTCATGGTAACACAGGTTCGCGGTTGCGGGTCGGACAGACATACGGCTGACAGTTTTAGCACCGCATTAGCATAATCGCATGCACAACGAGCCCGCAGTTACACACCGCACGTTTTTAATGTGTTAACAAGTAAAAAATATGATTTAAATAACAAACCATGTAATTTACATACGGCAAATGAATCTAGACGCGAAACTTTTTCCTTGAGAACGATTGCAGGATCTTTGGATCATTTAGTGGAAAGATTACGCAATATATTTAAATCACTGCCATAAAGTTAATTGGGTATTCGTAATGAAGTGGATTTACACCCACACCCGCAGAATATAACGTATTAAGTACAACACAGTATATTCTTCGTGTGCAGCTTTGTTCATAGATATACCTAATAATATACTCGTAGTATTTACGTAGATACACAACTTGCACGAAAACATGACCTCTGACTTGACAACAATTTTAAACTTAAAAACATATGTGACCGTCCATAAGAAAAGGTACCTTATGGCAGTTTCTAGTTACGGAGATATTGGCGATTTTGTAAAACCATTCAAAATTATCATTTTTTCTTTTTATATAAAATAGTAAAATATACAAACAGGGGTATATGTGTACCTTGGAGTCAGCTGCGTACGTTACTTCTTTCTTTACTAAATTTAAGTTCAAAGTTTAGTAGAAAAGGTCCCTTGTGGGAATAGCATACAAAAATGACATTAAAGCTCAACATATATACAGGGTGTAAGTCTAATACGGGCGAAGCTCTTAACGGGTGTTAGTTTACGACATAATAAGTACATTCAAATAACTTTTAATTAAAATAAGAGCAACAAAATTTTCCATACAAAATAATTCGGTGCGCAATGTAGAGCAACATACGCGAGTTAAACACTCGTTGACAGCTAATTTCAAAAGCAGATGACATAACGGAAGCGGTTGTAAACAAGTATACGGCTGCCCTGATGGTACGCACTAATCAGTCACGGCAGCTTTCATGAAATCCATGGTACTCATATCTGGGTCGCGTTTTATAAAGTTACAAATTACAATTTCGCTGTTTGCCTCTCTTTCTAGCTGATATGTGCGTGCGTTAGAGAGGCAAACAGCGAAATTGTAAATTGTAACTTTATAAAACGCGACCCTGATATTATAAACAAGTTTAAGCTAAAATATATCTGTACATAGGTATAATCACAAAAAGTGCTTTAGGTACCTGAGTACCTACGGTCGTTTTAAATTTTAATTTACGTGTAGGTAGGTACCTACCTACTACATTTCTCGACTGGCTTCAAAACGTCTCTCGACGGAAAGAGATCAGTCGAGAATAAATAGTTAATAGTAAAGGATCCATAACACCTATTATTTGTTAACGATAGCACAAATGATATGGTATATATATGTCTGGTTTAATTTTTCGCATTTTTCATATTTGACCATGATTTTTGCCAAAAATCACCTAAAATGTCCTCACGTGATTTATGAATATTTTTTTAGTAATAACGGACTGTGAACAATACATATTGTGTTATCTTTCGGGATCACTAGGCAGGTACATTATGTGAATTAATTAACGTTGACTTTAAGTGAAAATTACTCATTACTGATCAATATTTTTAGAAAAATTATAATAACATTTTTTGTTCGGATTGCAGTTTTGGTACAAGATTAGCAAAAAAATTTTGTTAATATGGTGCCTTATTATAATAATCAACATATTTTGTCTGTGATTGGCCATAAGGGCCCTTTTCCCAAATATATGGGAGTGAGATTGTGATTTTTACGTAACTTTAATCGTCTATAAACGAAAAAGCGTGACCTGTAGAATAATATTAATACTTTTGTGATACTCTTGTGGACTGATTAAAATTAATTTAGAACATACTACACCAAATTTGTTATTGTTCTAGGAAAGATTTAAGTGATAGTAATTATCACATTTAATTAAAATAAAGATATTTCGTTGACTATGTGACTTTTATTTCTATCCTAAAATGTAAGGTCAAATATGTTCTACTATTTACAATGGTTCAAATTACAATATATAAAAGGCAAAACCGAAAAATTTATTTTTAAATTATTCCGTTCATATGAGCGTGTTGCTCTTTTCAAAGGGGTTTTTTTCATGATTTGTACGTCACATTAAAAAAACCATAACTGAGTTCCAAGGAAGAACCCCTTAAGATACGAAATCAATCATAACCCATGTAACTTCCAATGGGAAGACACTTAACACTAGGTTCAAACTTCATTTGACGATTTCTCAAAAGTGCATTTTTAGCATGTGTCAATTTAATGTTTTTTTATTTTTTAAGTATGAGACTTAGACACGTGTTCTTTTTGTATTAGATAGCTTATTTAATGTAGATTTAGGATCTGTGCTTAACTCAATACCTGCCATAAGGTACCTTTAGCCATGGACGGTCACATATTTATTATATAATTGATATAACTCAAGATCTCTCAAGACTTGTATTGTAAGACGACTCAGAGAGAATTCACACAAAATTATGGGTATTCATATCTGACCATTTCTTTTTATTTTGTCATTTTCATAATTTTGAATTCAGGTTTAAATTTTGGGTTATATTGGAAAAAAATACCCATGGATTTGTTCCTATTTTGTTACCATTTTCCATACACTTTGCATGGAGGTAACAAAGGAAGAAATTCGGTAAATGTATGGACATTTTGAGACTTTTTTCCTTCTGGGATCGAAAAGACTCGTGATTCTGAGTAGAAATAACCTAAAATTTACCTATAAATTCAAGATTATGAAAATAAATAAAATAAAAATAAATGCTAAGCTACCCATAGGGGTATACAAAAAACGTTAAAAAAGTTCTTGATATGATATAGTATCTTAAAATTCTGTTAAATCTGAATATGTAAATTATACAAAATAAGACTACAATACAAGTCTAAATATTGATTTCAGTACAATGACGGCCTTTTGGTCAGCTCCAATAACAATCACATTACTAAAACTGATCAAGTAATAGTAACGAGAATATATCAAACCCTTGATATTTATTATTTTATTACCTACCTACACATTAATGTACCTATCAATACTTTACTACTTCAAGGTATCGACACTTTAAATATACAAGAATCATGCAGCATGCACGACTGTTTTCATAATTTGAAAATGCAAATATTATTATAATGAAATAGGTATACAATACAAGTTTCCACATTGCTAAAAATATATAAATATTCACAAATTTTATTTTATGCACGTAAATCGCCTTTAGTCACGTTGCTGTATAACGTTAAGTACTTAAATTAATAACATATACAGTTTTTGCATGATAGTCACGATACTTTCACATTACATGTTACATGATCGATGAACGACGCGTTTATATGTATAATATCTGAGAGCTAAGATATAGTTTTATTGTATAACCGAATATAGTTACTTATACTATCAGGTTATGTGGGGCCGTAAAAAGACGGTTGGTACATCTACGTGTATGTTAATGAGTAATTATGACTCACTTAAATCATTATAATTAGGAGTAGCGGCGCGGTACGTGAACATGGCGACTAGAACTAAAAAATAGCAAATATAGGATAGTAATACAATCCACCTTCAGAGATTTCTTCTATAGAACCACGTTCGGTTGATAAATAGTAGGTACTTAAAAAGAGGTTCAGTAAATTAGTGAAAATTTTGAAGTGAAATCAAGCCTCCGTGCGCCATTGGCTGGTAAGCACGATATGGCTATAAACAAGATTGATTATGAGTAAATAATAAATCAATACATATGATTATAACTTTGCACAAATTGACCTAATGCCATAGTTAAACCAATAATGTTGTGTAAAATATTATATAATTAATTTAAAACCAATGCTACTAAAATTGTATATAAAAACTATCTCACCTATAAGACAATCGTAACTCAGACTGATATACATATTTTGTGTAGCTTCATACGTAGGGTCATTAATGTGGTTAATAAAGTACTATAATATCCAAGCCAGAATAAATGAATGCCTTAAGGAATTCATCTTCATCAAACGAGTACAGCCTTTTCAGTTATTGGTATCTACTTATTATAATAGTATACATTAATGCTAATATTTACATTGTGTAAAACGGATGTAATATTAAACCCCTATCTACGTATCCCATACGTCCCTCAAGTTTATTTGAAAGGGTGAGTACTTAAGTTCCTACAATTATCTTCCGACTCCATATGATATCATTATATTGCATTGCTATCCGACTTACATACGTGCGTATAACTTACTCTCAATTTGTTAAAATCTATGCAAAGCTCACAAAAAATATTCGTAAAAAAACTAACTCGATCAGTACCTAATCAGGAATGTGTGAGATTTTATTACAGGCAATGAAACAAACATTAATTGAAATAAAATCTAAAATATTTAAATTTTCTGTGTTCTAAAATAGTACCTAATCTTGTAAAATATTGGGATGTTACTTAAGTCCGAGTTATTGTCACATCTATCCCTCCCCGCTCAGCTCAGAGGTTCTAGAAATTTGTATTTGGGTATAAATATATAAATGATGTAATGCCACACAGATTGTTTATGCAAATTAAGTACCTACCAGAACCTGGAACCGATAATTCCTGTTTTTGCCGTGCAGACACACTACTAGGATTAGTAGGAATCATAACAATGTATACCAAATATGACAAGATTTTGACAAAAAAGGGAAGCAGGTATGGGATTTTTGTAAATTAAGAAATCGCTATTTAAGTACAATCAGAAAGACAAACTCACGGCAAAAGTGAAACGAAATATAAAAGCTTGTAAAAAGTGAACTCGCTCGGAGTCATGAAACGCGTTCCGCTCTACTCACATCAAACTTATTTTTAGAATATGCTAATGTTAATTAATAAGAAATAATATTACGAGTATTTAATTACACGGCCGAGTCACCTTGCCACACACACTGTGATTTTAAAATCTTCATGATTTACAAGATTGATAAGGTACATTCAGCTTGCTTTAATGTCGGTTTTGATTGTATTGCTGTAACATCTGTGGGAATGTAGTCTTTTGATGTCATGTCTGTTGATCATTAGGATTTTTTTTCTTTATCTTAGGTATAGAATTAAAGTTAGACATATTATACAAACATGTATCAGCTCGTATTACCTTGTGGCGACCGTGTGTCGCCGCCTTTATTTGGATAACTGTCAGGTTGACACTTGTTGCGTAGAGCTAGACGTCAGAGACGAGATGAAAAACGTGTTCTGTACAAAATATAAAATATAAGAGTTTATGTACGTGTACTGAATAATTATACTTGTTAAGCCACTGTACTGTGTTCCTGTCACTTGTCTCCTACCGATCCACCGCCAAACCACACTGGTGACCGCCGACTTTGCTGAAATTTGCACTGGAGTTTCCTGATGACCCTGCGCGTGCCCCCAAGGCAGTTCGCTAACAAAATACAAAGAGTTTCAAGATGGCCAGAGGTGTGGCCCATGCGCTCTATCACGGCGGAAGAAGTAAGTGATACTTTTATTCGGGAGTGGGTGTCCCGTTTCGGCGTGCCAGCAATAATTACAACAGACCAAGGAACTCAATTCGAGTCAGACCTATTCCGCCGCCTCACACATACCTTGTCCTCAAAACGAATCCGGACCACTGCATATCACCCTTGCGCAAATGGCATGATAGAACGAGTACATCGCCAACTGAAAGCCGCCCTTATGTGTCATACCGATTCTTGGGTAAAGGCCCTACCTCTAGTTCTGCTGGGCATGCGAACTGCATTTAAAGAAGATCTCAAAGCCACTGCCGCAGAAATGGTCTACGGTGAAGGCTTACGTTTACCTGGCGAAATGCTAAGTCCCATGCCAGTCAGACTAGAGGACCCAGCAGACTATGTCACCCAACTTCGACGAAAAATGGCTGCCCTACGACCTATTCCAGCTTCGCGCCATTCGAAACCGGCCATTTTCATCTCAAAGGCTTTATCATCAGCAACTCATGCATTCGTACGTGATGATACCGTTCGACGCCCACTGGAACCTCCTTATTCAGGTCCATATGAAATCATATCTCGTGCAGCCGATGGCAAAACCCTAACACTTCGCGTCTAGACTAGGGAGACGGTAGTCAGCGTCGACCGCATAAAACCGGCATTCATTGAAGCTAATGGGGAAGAGACACATACCAGGTCAGAATCAGAAAGGCCTACCTTTAAACCAGCTGAGGATACGCCTCTAAGCCAAGCGACAACACTGTCTACTGATCCTTTCTCTACTAACGAACGTACCCAAGCTCCCGCAGATGCCACTACCCAAAAATCACCTACCACTCGATCTGGGCGGAAGGTGACATTTAGGGGTCGAGATGATTTTTGTTATTTTTAAGGGGTATTTCTCTCCGTGGGGGGGTGGTGTGGCGACCGTGTGTCGCCGCCTTTATTTGGATAACTGTCAGGTTGACACTTGTTGCGTAGAGCTAGACGTCAGAGACGAGATGAAAAACGTGTTCTGTACAAAATATAAAATATAAGAGTTTATGTACGTGTACTGAATAATTATACTTGTTAAGCCACTGTACTGTGTTCCTGTCACTTGTCTCCTACCGATCCACCGCCAAACCACAACCTATACTATCATGGGCAGAAAGTAGATAATGAGCCGCAGTCGTTGTTAGTACGCAACTAAAGTCGTCTCCTTTGAAGTTCCAAATGAAAGAATACAATTGGTCCAAATATATCATTACAGGTCCGAAAAAAAAACATTTCAGAATACTAAAAACTTATTCACGTCAAAAACAATCAAAACCCATCGAAACTAATAGTTCATAGTTCTCTATGATCCACCCTTGTCCACCCTTTTAGTACAGTTTTGGAGAGGAATCGCGAACGCGAATCGCTTACAAAAAGTTTTGATTTATTTAATACACACCCTGAAACTCTTTTGCTTAGGTACAAGTAAAACCGTACAGTGACGTTTTAATTAAAACATACATAAAAAAAAAAAAAAGATTTCGACGAATTGTAAACCTCCTCCTTTTTGAAGTCGGTTAAAAAGTTAATTCAAGCTCTCGAAATATGGTGTTAATTTTGATTTTGAGTAACAACTTTAATCGTTATTTTCCAATTTTATAAAAAGATTCAACGAGCATTTCGTTGACACGACAACGTCACGCGCTAGCGCCTTACCGCGGGCACTTCATTTGTGGCTATCACTTACTTGCCAATTGCTTCCACCTCTAATGATATTATAATAAGATGCAGTTCCAAAACCGACCTTATTGCGCAGGCTATAGGAGTCTGCAGTTATTCGGACGGAGTAATGAGACGTGTTGCCGGTGACAGATTCCCAGGATGCCAGGTACCTAACCTACCTATACTTTAATTTGAACCGTCGTTTTAATAAATATAGGTAAGTTATGTTGGTTTTCAATATTAGAATTGAATACAGGGCTCATGATACCGTCGTCGGGATTTAAATGGAACTTTTAACTTTGTTTATTTAGTTTCTCTCTTCGCCGTTTAGTGTCGTATAAAATGCACCCACTTAGCTCGCCTTTGTTTTTAAAACATTCATTTCCAAGTCCATCGCAAGCAGCCCCCATTTGGCATTCATGAACGCATTTAGCATTTATATTGACCGAGCACTCGGCCGGCGAGTGTTGACTATCGAAATCAAACACCGGCATTATCGGTGCATTACGGCGGCAATATCCGCCCCTGGAGCCCCGTGGGGCCCGGCCCGGGGCGGGGGCCCGGTTGCGGTGCATTTACATGTTTGTGAAGTCCGGTGCCCGTGGCCCGCGTGTTGGTTTATCTTTGCGCGCCAGACGACCCTTGCCCATGGAACCAGAAAAATCGCTATCGATATTCCGTTACCGACCACGCACGCTTCACCAGTCATCGCGTAAACAGCCCAACTGCCGTGCCCAGGATACCCGATGGAACGCTCGAACCCATTTCGGAGTTTATCTACGGATCTAGTTTAAAATTCAATTCGCGATGAAGCTTAAACTGCCGATACATGTCTAGAATTGGCTCCCGATTCCGCGCATTCCGGCGGCGAGCGTTTATTCCGCTTATCTGAATTTTAAATTCACTCCCTGTCTCCCGACCAGCCCACATACCGGGGGTCCCAATCACCGCGACAACAACGCACGGCTGCGGCGTTTTCCGAGCGAGTGACCGGCGCCCTCGCTGGTCGCTCATGCTAGGCCGCACTTTGTCCTCACTGAACTCTGTACCAGTACTCATGCCAGAATGCCGTCAACTCACTCGACCAAGCCTTTCAAACAGGTTTTACAACTCTAAAGTCGCAAACTTCAGGAATAGTACATTACTATAGAGGACGGGAAACAAAGGGTTACAGGCCAAGTAGATATATCTGGCCGAAGGAACTGAGGCCAGATAGGAATACGCGGCCTGTAACCCTGTTTCTCGCCGAGATTTGTATAGTGCTTTTCTCAAACTTGCCATGAAATAAAACTAACTGATTTCGCCGAACCATACTATTTGATTTGTAAATAAAGCAATAGTACAGTATCGTACAACATTAAAAAAAACATTCGCGCCTAACTTTTTTTTAAATCTGTTTGAGGTATCCTTTTACCTGGTGGTATAGACATTAGTTTTTAGGTTATCTTTTTTTTCTGTGGCTGAATGTCAAGACGATAGTGTCACAATTTGACGTTTCAAAACAAAAGACAGTTTGTTTGCAGTCCTAGGTGTGAAAGAAATACATGAAATCTCTTTACATATCATCTTAGCATATGCCACCGGATACATAGTATTTCCGGGTTTAATTTAAAGTAAGTAACATCAACATTCCGTAGCAAGTTTGAGAAAAGCTTCTTTACAGCTTATAAATCTTGTTACAAATTGGAGTCGACAGAGAAAAATCAAAGCTGTGGACTGTGCGATAGATGCTTGTCGTAATCGTTATTTAGTAATTAACACCAAGTAACGAGTGATTTCTATCACCACATTTAATAACCTCTGTGGTAACTTAAAGCATTTTCACACAATTTCGATAATGTCGATAACAGCGTTGCCAAGAATTCATGTGTGCTTAGTGTAATAAAGTGTTTTAAAAGTCAGCGTTCGGTAGCGCTGGTCACGAGATTTAATACTGGCGTGGGAACACCGGGAGCCGCCGGTAGCTAACTGCGCGCTTATTACGTTAACCCATATTTTAGATTCCGGGACAATTTGTAGCGATGGCCGCCGGCGCCGCGCGCCCTTTGATCTCGCCCGCGGCTGCTGTCGGAATATTAGCATAAGGTGACGTGGCACGGGCTAGACCGGGACCTTCATTGACCGTGACCAGCCATCACAAGTCTAAATAAATGAGTTGATGGCGTGAAAATGTTCATGCTAATTATGAACTGGAATCTGTAATATGAATTGTTGCCTAGTTATGTAGCTTAAGCGTTATCTATAACGTGGGCGATCTAAAAAGCACATACCTTGGTGCTTAGCCAAGTTGCCAATCGCTAGCGCTTGCTAGCGCATCGTAGTTTTCCCTCTTCGCACAAATATGAAGGAGTGACAGAGAGGGAAAACTACGATGCGCTAGCAAGCGCTAGCGATTGGCAACTTGGCTAAGCATCAAGGATGTTGTCTTTAAAATATCACTAACACATTTTTTTTTAGAATACCATCAACATTCAGTTACACACTTGGAATTGCTTCACCCAAAACTCTAATAGACACGTTAAGGATTCTAACGACTTCAAAAAACAGAGAACCAGCTAGTTCTCGTTCTCTGATTCTACCTTGTATTCCACGTAACAAGGTTGCGAATTAAAGGTCTTGTAAGAAATGTCTCGAACTCTTGAACTACGATTACCGGCATTTCTCAGCATGGATTAGCTAAACATCGCGCATACGAAACGTAATTTGGTGAACGCAAATGAAGCTCGTGGGAGCGGATGCTGCGCGACACGCACGTCTCCCTGCGCAGAAGCAAATGTAATTTAACTTAATATATGCCTCTAATTCACTCTCACTTCCCATGTCGTAAGTGTGTTACATCAGATCACTTTAGGTTTTTTCAAATATTTACTTAATCTTTTAATGACATTGGATCATGCGCTATTGCGGGTGAAGGAAAGTATTAAAATGTTGGAATCTAAAGTGCCCGTCAAATTGTTTCATATTTTATTGAAATTAAATTATCATTGAATGTAGTATAACACATGGCTGTTAATCTCGCGTATAAGGCATCTGCTAGGTACTGCAAGCATGCTGAATCTAGCTAACTAGATCTTGTTGGCGCATCTCGGCGGAACATGCAAAGCGAATCCCTCGTATGATTACTTAGTAAATTAATTTAGGTGTTGGTTCTCAAGGCACTGCTATCGGAACAATAACTCGAAATCCGGAGCTGGCGTGCGGGCAGCGCGGGTAATTGAATGGTTGCGTGCGCGCCGCTCGCCCCGGACCCCGCGACCCACCCCGCGCGGCGACAGCTTGAGCAATGGCGTGGATTTGCATGCACGTCCCGCGGCTGCGCCGGCAAAGACCAAGCAACCCGCCGGGACTCCCCGTCGGGATCGGATCCTAATGGACCGTCTACCAGCTCCAACATTTACACACTCACTGCACTAATTATTAACCAACTTAATTGAATTTCATGACATTTCGAACTGTGTTACCCTATTTGTATATGATGCGGAAGCTCGCCGCACGCACTACGCTCGTTTGTAAAGGCTCTAATGTAGGTATCAATTCATAATTTGTATCAGTATGCTAGCCACTCGTCGTCGGTTCACCCAAACAGCGCATCAATTATACAGTTCCGCGCACCTGCGTCATTGCTAGGGTTGCCACTACCAAGTTTATTTTTGGGCTCATAATCCACATACTTAGCTCGTATTTAACGATACGTATAATTCACTTTTGTTGGTGGTTGCCCTGCATGAGTAACTTTCCGATAATTACATTGACATTTGAAGGCTAATTCGATTATCCATTAATACTAATGTGATCTCATACGACACGTCCTTTTTATGTTCAGGTGCATCATTAATTTTATATTTAAAATTAATAAAGTCTACTTCGCCAAAAAAGTAAATATGTACTGATATTAGTAATCAAGTGGATATTTTTAGCCTTATTTGAATGACTTGATAATAAGATGTAGGTACTAAATAATATCAATTGACTGTTAAAAATGTCTAAATGATTTTTAATCAATATTTGCTTATTAGGCCTTAAAAGTCCCCTGTCTATCAGCACCAGTAGGTACCTACAATTATTTGTACAGGCCCTGAAACCATTCTTACAATAGGCAATAAGTCACCCTAAGAAAAGTGTCTTGGCCTCGCCTAATAATTTACCTAGTTTCTGACAAAGACTTCTTAAACATTCTAGATAACCACGTTATTTTTATTTTCATAATAGAATATTCATAATAAAAAAAATATTTGAAAACTACCCTTTAATTTTTCAATCAATTCTTTGGTTGGAATAGCTTTACGACCAACGTGGTTCTGCAATTTTTTTTTGTCTATGTACTAACCTAAATATTTAACGTGTTATGCTATAATTATAAAATGTGCTGCTCTTTATGTACTCACAGACATCCTTACCTCTATTGGAGACGCACATAATTCTAATGTGTGTCTGTTCACACCATTTCGTAAATTGCTAATAAGTCGTTCAAAAGTATTCCAAAAACTAGTTAGAATGCAATGCAATGCTGCTTATAGTTATCTGTTTGCCATAATTGGCAGGTTAATCAATACGAAACAATTATGTTGAATATTAAATCCAAATACGTATTACGTAGCAACATTCATTTTTAATTAACAACATATGTAACAAGCTCCGTTTGTAGCAGGCTCGATGGTGAACATTCCAAACAACATAATAAAGTTAATTATCAGTTTCTTATTCATAACCATTTCCCATTGAATAAGGACAGACGTAGATTGATAATTCGTCTTAGAATTTTGTTTACATCTCCATTGCGCCAGGCGTGACGCGCCGCCATTGTCTCTTGTTGCCGCAAACAGATCTCAACTGTAATGTCTGTATGTTACAAAGTATCTTCTTTGATATTGTTTGAATCTGAGCACTACGAGTTGTAATCAATTCTGAACCATGTTACATAATAATAGGATGTAGAATTGAATATGCGGCGGTTTGTTTGTCTATTGCGGCGGGTAATTGTAGCTGCAGCTAATTAAACTCGGTGACTGTTGGAACACAAACAGACACACGTCACTGTAGCCTCCCCCGCCCACCTCCGCCCCGCTATTCATTAGCCTATGTCGATGCACAATACTACGGACTACGGATCATATGTGATCGCCGCCTGCAGTGCTTATGGTTGACTATTGTCCAAAACACTTCTTCATCAGCTGGTCAAAATCTCGATAATGAAGCGGCTACCATTTTTCATTGGATGTGTAACTCGCATGCTTCTGCCCGAAATTGTGTTAAACAATATGTTACGACACTTCGAGATTGAAATCTCGCAACATAGTAATGTTTTTGGAAAATTAAGTAAATACATATTACAATAATATTGGTTACTTTAAAATAGACAATTTTGCTCCATAAATTGTTCCCTATTAGGTATAGGCCGCAATGAATCTCGTTCTAAGTTTGGCTAGACGAAAGGGCAATCGCGGAAGAATTTCATACACATTTACAAGCCCGGAAAAAGAACATGTACATTCGGTTATTTTATCCTTCTGCCGCCCAGACTATAAAATTTGCCGATGAATGTAATTATAGTGTAGTTAATAGAATATTTTGTTTGAGAAGACCTTTTAATAGACCCCCGGGAGGTTAAGGTTATAGATCCTTAAATATTCAGAGCATTCAACACAAAGAGTGTTTACTTTTTACCAACCGCCAATAATTACCCACGTAAACGAATTTATATGAAATTCTGCTAAGCTAGCCTTCATTATGTTCGTTAATTATCTAATTTAATAATTTATCCGCAAGACAACATACTAAAGGGAAATAAACCAATTCATATTACTTTCTTATTCTTAAAATTAATTTAATCAAACTTTCATCAAATATGCATCGTCATGTTTATAGTGTCTAAGCTAATATTATGCCAGAAATATCAGTGTATAAATAAATATCCAATGAACGATAAAGATATTTTTTATATAAATCATTTCAGTATAATATTTATATTATTTATATTTGAAATTTACATGCATTCCGTTAAAGGCACAATAAAAACATAAGAGTCAGGTCCAGCTTCCATGACGGCAACTCTGGATACAGAACAGACTGACATCAATTAAGCCCCCCCGCACACTGCTGCTATCAGTTATCAGTCACAGAGTGCGCGCGCTAATATCGCCATTATAATAATTGCGGGTGGCAATTAAAAGCGTTTGCATGTGACATAATGTGACGTCGTACTACGTGCACTAATATTGACGCATGATATGTAACTATAGTTACATGTAATAAATTGTATACATTTCACATATTCACACAAATTACAAGGCTCAAACGCAAACTTTAACATGTATTTAAAAACTGACTATACCATAAACCACAATTGAACGATGAGCGAACCACAGTTACACAAGTGACCTAAGATATGCAAATTATTTTCAACAATAGATTCGCACCAGTTTGGATTCTCGTCAGTATTCACTTCGCGAAAAAAATTAGAACTGAATAGTTCTTATAAGAATTTACAAAATGACCAAATTTCCTAACTAGACCCTGAAAGTTACGTTCTATTTTTTTTCATTAATTTAACTTCTAAGAATTTACTAGAAAATGTGATATGAGTACAGTCGCCATCAGGTATACATACATATCGAAGCGGCCAGGGTGCTCACAAGCATCTGAGTAGGCCTTTATTGTCATGGCGTAGAGTACATGTTCAAATATTTTTGAGCACTACCATACGATAGCGACTATACAGGAAAATAGGCTGACAGAGATCGGCCGAACATACACACTTGAAGGGACCACGGAAAAAACATGTCCAGTACTTTAAAAAATCAGGGCAAATTAACACCTTAATCTGTTAAAAGTAAGGTGGTTTTTCCTTCTGTAATTTGAATTGACTAGACATGTTCTTTCCGTGGACCCTTCACTTATCATTTCTGCCCAAAGCTACAACGAAGACGGAATACTTCACTTTCCCCCATACATTTCTGAATTTTCATCAATTGGTACCACAGCAACTCAGTCTCGTCTCGCATTCCATAACATTGATAACAGACTTAGTTTTCAAGTCTTTCAATTCAACCACATCTAGCATTCGTGGGCACTCGGGGTGGAAAAGAATGGGCCGGTCAGCCGCGATCGCCGCGCATCGTGCGGCGGCATGCTTTGAGGCTTTATTAATTACCCCTCCTCCCCCCGCGCCCGACGCCCCGCTGCGCAGGAGCTCCTAATTATTCAGCAGCAGCGAGGGGCCGCTCCGCAGACATTAGCATCGCAGAGGCGCTGTATAATCGCCGATTAGCGACCAAAATGGCCTGCACTGGTTAAGGCCCGCTGCCAGACGTGCTTACTGGAATTGTCAATACAGTTAGTAATTATATGGAGGTTCAGAATAGTTGGATGTGTAATCTTGCATATTTATTGGATTTCCCGCTACGAAAACCATACACAGCTCGAAAGCCAACAGGTGATTTTACATATACCTACCCAAGTACCCATTTATCAATACCAACATTACCAACTAAATATTTATGTTTATAGTCTCACTCATAGGGCGCGTATCCTCATATGGTAAGAAGACTCGTGACCATTAAATATTGAAAAAATATTTTGTTTTAGAATAATGGTTGGCTAATTATAAATTTTATCTTTTTACTCTGTAGTAATACCAGTAACCAGTAGGTATTTAACTGAAACTTTAAATAAATAAAAAAAACAAACATTAAAGATTAGGTACTTGAAAACTCTTATTGCTTCGTAAATTCAAGGTGTATTCTACATAGAATCTTAATTGTCTTTAGGGAACAAATTATGACAATTTATTTATGATTAATTGATAACATGGAGTATCTAACTACTACCTCTACAGTAATTTAATTACTGTTATAACTCTAAAATTTTAAATACTGTTTTCAAACCCAGTATTATTAATTGATTTAATTATTATAATTAGTCGTAAAGTCTCTAAATATCAGAAGGACCAATCGAATAATTAAGACTATAAAATAAAAGCAATTATTCTATTGCGACCCAAATACATAAAACAATTGTAGGATAGTTGCTATGCTATCCTCGATCTCACGGGGTGCCCTGAACTGGCTGCACTAGAACACATTCGGATATTAATTATAATAATTATTCCAACACTAATTTGAATGGTAGAGATTTAATTAGCGGTCGGTGCGCGGGCGCAGGCTAATTAGCGCTAATCACTCACTTGTGATGAGGCTCCGTTCTAGAAGATACACTTACATGTGGATGTGGCGCCACAACATACAAAAATCTAAGCAGTAATTTAAATATTCTTATTAGAATATTCATACAATAATATTCATAATTTACGTTTACATACATAAAATATTACGATGTCAAGATTGTTATCACATACTTTAAGATCTACATAACTCTGTGCCGGTATATGCTAATAATAGTTATGATTCTGAATCTAACAAATACCTCCTAGATATCTAGACTATCTAGCTCAGGATGCAAAAAAAGTAATAAATAACACGAATTCTCGAGGATACAATGTTAGACGTATTTTACATGTATGAATTTAACCTACATGTGTATTGTGAAAAGTGCAAAGTTCAATTCTCATAACTTTATGATATTTGAGACCATCCAATTCCTATTGGAACCCAAACCTCGATGTGTGCCTCTACTTTCAAGCAGTATTTCTGTAATATTTTCTTTTATTGAGATCTAATAAATACAAATAATATATAATTTAATAATCTTTGTAATTTTATTTTAGAATCAATAAAAATCAGATTTGATGTTTGAAGGGTCTACGGAAAGAACATGTCTAGTCAATTCAAATTAGAGAAGGAAAAACCACCTTACTTTTAACAGAATAAAGTGTGAATTTACCACGATTTTTTTAAGCACTGGACATGTTTTTTTCGTGTACCCTTCATTTGATCAATGGTTGGACATAAATGATAAATATTGTGGTAGCTTGTGTCAAAATGTATAATTAACTCTATAGAATGTAACAAAAGTAGTTGTTATCATTTTCTTGTTCTATTCAGAATCATATTCTGATTTCTCAAGAAATCATAGAAAGTTTTTTAATGGGTTTTTTACTATGAACCCGGTCGTGTGACCGATACAAAATAAAAAACTTTTTCTCAAACTTGCTACGGAATGTTGATGTTACTTACTTTAAATTAAGCCCGGAAATACTATGTATCCGGTGTCATATGCTAAGATGATATGTAAAGAGATTTCATGTATTTATGTCACACCTAGGACTGCAAACAAACTGTCTTTTGTTTTGAAACGTCAAATTGTGACACTAGGTCTTGACATTCAGCCACAGAAAAAAAAAATTACCTAAGAACTAATGTCTATACCAACAGGTAAAAGGATACCTCAAACAGATTTAAAAAAAAGTTAGGCGCAAATGTTTTTTTTTAATGTTGTACGATACTGTACTATTGGTTTATTTACAAATCAAATAGTATGGTTCGGCGAAATCAGTTCGTTTTATTTCATGGCAAGTTTGAGAAAAGCACTATACAAATCTCGGCGAGAAACAGGGTTACAGGCCGCGTATTCCTATCTGGCCTCAGTTCCTTCGGCCAGATATATCTACTTGGCCTGTAACCCTTCGTTTCCCGTCCTCTATAGTAATGTACTATTTCACGAAAACAACATTCTCCTAGATTTTGTAGTGTAAGCGCGGATACAACTATTTTTGTTACATTTTGCAGTTCAAGCAACGCCTGCGCCTACTACCAAACGACATCAACGCGCAACTGTCCCTTCTACAATGTTGAATCGACATATATCTTTTTTCATTTCTTTAATCAAAATTGTATGCATCTTCCACTTGTTGATATATGTAATGTAATCATACTTATAAGCAGACGTCATGACACATAATAATTTAGCAGTTTTTTCTCGCGAAACTGCAAATTAGAGTGAAAATGCCGTGTATCGTTAGGCTCATTACACCGCCGTGGGATCGACCGGCGCAAGCGCAGCTCCTAGGTAGTTCCGGCTCCTTCTGGATAAATATCCAGAAGGAGCCGAAAAATAAAATGAACGAAATAAAATGGACTGTAACTTTTCTTCAAACGAATATCAAATTTTATAGGGGATAACTGTGCGTCAAGAATGGCGGCCAATCGACACGACAGAGTTATATATATGTGAGAAACTGGCAAAACCTTGAAACACGTTTAACAGGGTACTGACCTGGGCTCGAAGAAGCGGGCTGCTCCTCGTTCAGATAGTCTAGGGCCTCGGAGACCAGCTCGTGCACTTACCAGACGTCCTAGGTTACCTGACCACTGAATATATCGAAGCTCGGGCGTCCCTTCTTACGGTCTCAAGGGATTAACTTAATCACTAGCAATTTCACACGCGATAGTACTAAAACTTTATATTTAACGGCTGCCAAGTCGCACGCACAGCCTTCCCGCTCGACAGATTTTTTTTGACAAGACCTAAAGTAAATACTTTCTTACATACACCATGCTGTAAAATTCCGGCTTAATTTAGATTTTCGAAAGCATAATGCAACCAACACTGAAGAATTTATTAAAAATTGTTTCCCTGTGTATTCTTTATTGAAAACGTAATTTTCGTTCGTTTGACGTTTTGATTTTTTGATTTTTTTGGCATGAGGATTGACCGAGTCAAATTTGACATTTGAAATATAAAAAAATAAGGTAAAAGGTCTAAGGTAAGCTACCTTAGACCAATTTGTTGCAGCTTTAGATAAATTAAGGTAGATTTGTCGTTTTTTGGAGCTTATTCTCCAATATGTAGGTTTTAAACATAACATTTATTTAGTGTAAAATGTATGTTTTAAATTGTTATAAAATGTATGTGAGAAATGTGTGGTAGGAAAGGGATTTGATTATCATGAAAAAAAAATACTTTTAAATCTGGTCTATGTAGATGCCTGCTACTCGGCCCTAGATGGCGCAGTAAATATAAACCGATTAGGATTATTCTTGGTGTTTATCATATTTAGCTGATAAGATTTTGCAGTCTTATTAGAATCATATCATCTAACTCTGGTTTACTATTCTTACAGTTCTGTTCTCATTCTAGTTAAATAAGAATATAATTAACTTGTAACCAGTTAGAAGTAATACATTCAATATTAATTCATTCATTCCCACTAGCAGTCTTCGATTAAGCCTTTATTGTTTTTTGTTGAAAAAGTCTACAGATAGACAAACTGTTTAAGTATTGTTTGTAAATGCATGTTAATTGCACTCTTACAACTTTTGTGATACTCATGGAAACTTTAAATATGTATTTCTAGTGACTACAAATTTTATAGGAATTGTTGTATGTAATTATGAAGTAATCGCTTACCATGCACTGCAGCGTGCAGGTAAACATTTTATTAATTTAACAATGTTGGATAAATGCTCCAAATGTTTTATGATCTTATACAGCTTAGCTTACAATGGCGTAAATGAGTTACTGCCCAGATAACCACGTTAACCTTTGCGCACTCATTGTCGCAGGTGTCCAGATAGTTATTAAGTAGATTGGTTTAGTACCTGTTGTATGAACATGCCCGGTGTTCGGTACTGCACGCGCGATAAGATCTGTAGGTCGCGGCGCGGGAGTTGCGCAACCGGCGGCAGGGGGGGGGGAGGTCACCGACCCCGTGTCGATTAATAAATGAAGATAACAAATGAAGCGCGCGCGGACAATGCGCGCCGCGCGGGCGCAGCGGCCGCCGCGGGAGGAGGGGACTAAAAGCACCGATCTTGTAATTAATCACAACGTTTTGCTTTGTTCTAGTTAGAGCAGTGACCACGCGGTTGGAGGTTCTAGGAACATCCACTTAACCGCAATTTTGTGCGTCATTGCCACATTAACAGTCCAATCATCCTGTTAAATTTAGAACGTTCCAATTTTACATAAAGGTAGCAAAGTTTTGCTTATTATTTTTTTTTATCTGAAATAGGCTTGACATGGCCACAGACTAGCCAAGGGCAGAGACGTGGCCTACGATGGATTGAGTTTGCCCAGAAGGAGCCTATTCACCCTTGACTTGACCCGTGCCTATTGACCCCTATTTCATAGTCATTCTAATTGGGGTCAAATTATCAACATATGTGGTTCCTTGCTAAATCAAGGAAAAGGTAGTTAAGTTCCAAGGTCCGGTAAAGCATCGGGAGCCGGGCGGCGGCGCGGGCCCTCTCAAAGGCCGTATCGCTACGAATCGATATTTCCGCCGCTAATAAAGCGATATTAATTATCTAGTATTCAAATCTGAGCGCGCTCGTGACCGCCCCGTCCCGCGGCGCACCCCGCGCGGCTCGTCATTAATATTGCCGGTCGTCGATCCGGAGGCTGCTCACGACTTGAGCCCCAGTAGGGTAGCCAGAACCTAACTGTTTCGGTAAATGCGCTTCACGGTATGGTGACTGGATGCGTCACTTCCGCACTTCAGCACTTTAGCTCATAATATCCTGCGAAAAAGTATAACTTCCGTTTTGCATACAACTTACAAAATGTTTTTTTTTTCTTTTTTTTTATTTAGTAATAGAAAATAACAAAAGTGTACTTAAACTTAAAATTCGCCAAACTGCTTCGCAGTTTGCCGTATGATGGCTGCTCACGACTTGAGCCCCAGTAGGGTAGCCAGAACCTAACTGTTTCGGTAAATGCGCTTCACGGTATGGTGACTGGATGCGTCACTTCCGCACTAAAGCGCTTTAGCTTATAATATCCTGCGAAAAAGTATAACTTTCGTTTTGCATACAACTTACAAATTTTTTTTTTTTATTTATTAATAGAAAATAACAAAAGTGTACTTAAACTTAAAATTCGCCAAACTGCTTCGCAGTTTGCCGTATGATGGCTGCTCACGACTTGAGCCCCAGTAGGGTAGCCAGAACCTAACTGTTTCGGTAAATGCGCTTCACGGTATGGTGACTGGATGCGTCACTTCCGCACTTCATTTACGCACTAGCTCATAATATCCTGCGAAAAAGTATAACTTCCGTTTTGCATACAACTTACAAAATGTTATCAATACTATTTATTTGTCTTTTTTCTTGATAACTGCTTGATTTCTGAAATGCTGAACATTTATTACCTCTTTTTTTCTGTGAATTGAAATCGATTTTAGGTCTCTGTCAAGGTCATAAATATGGGTCTTTATTTACCTTCCCTTGTTTCGATTTATTAATATTTATTATTGTATTTTGAGGGTATTTTTTATATTAATGAACTGTGATATCTCTCATTAGCATTATAAATTATCTGTTATAAGTTATAGAGTTAGTGAGAGATATCATAGTACCTAAATATAACCCCCTTTAATAACTATTCATGCAAATCTTCGCGAAATGTGACGTCGCATCTACCTGCGTACGTCGTTCTGCGTGCTCCCTGAATAGGTACCGAATAAATACAGAATGGTATTGCCTGACTTAACTTGAATTTATAATATCAGTAAAAAATTTAATTGGTTCATCTTTTTTGTAAAAGAAACGGTTTTGAATAATTTTACCAAGTTATGCATAGTTAACATTATTTTTATTTATTTACTAGCCTGTTTGAGTGTCCCACTGCTGGGCAAAGGCCTCTCCCCTGACTCTCCATGACTCCCGATTCCATGTCTCTTCCGGCCAATTAGTTAACATTACGTAATTTTTTGTAAGTAAGTAAGTAGTAACTACCAGTGTTGTACTGTGGGTGCAGTAAAATTTATAGGAACACCAAAATATAAAATTGACCGTCTAAAAAATGGATGGCAAATAAAAACATTATAGCATAGGCAGCTATAGGTTACTATTGATTTTATTTTAACTAGTCATGTTTATTTTAAAATTAAGCACTCCTGATTGATTGACCCCTCGTGTGTCGCATATATTTTTTTCTAATAGTTTTCTCGTTACTGATCAGTGCTTAGACATACGAAGGGTTAATATGCCGTTGTATACATGTTTCATATAGTATTATATTGTTAATTTTAAGATCACTTATGGAATTTTCTCACACTGTTTACTATGCGCACTTTATTAAGTCGCAGTGTATTAACTCTAATTGTGATTCATTCATTTACTAATTTACTTATTATGTCAACAGATTAGTGTTAATTCATAAATAACATTTCTGGTTACCCTGAAAACCAGCCCCATAACTAAAGCCCTTTAGTTATCGGCATATGTTGAGTGGCATCCATTTTGATGCTTTGTAAGTACAAAGCTTAACCTAAGTATAGATTAAGTTTTCTTTTTGTTTCTATTTTTAGCATCAAATAAACATTTTTTCATTTCATTTCATTCATTTTCATGATTGTGCTATTAAACTTATTATACTTGTAAAAGAAAAAAAAGCAAACAACAATTGCCTATGATACCTTCGTAATGTCTTTTTTTTATTTATTTGTGTTCTGTTTATTTTGACGTGTGATATAATTACATAGTAGGTAACTATGTTACTAATATTTATGTCTGAAATCCTAATTCAAATACCTATTTAGATAAATGCTGTTATATGTATTACCATATTGCTATTATTATTAATATGAAGTTCTACTGTGACTAACTAGCGAGGGGTGCATTTTAACGAAAATACCCCGATCAACTATTCGGAATTCGAAATCGCAGTTATAATGCTTGACTGGTTTTAAAATAACAAACGGAGTTATCGGGCGAGAGCGCAGGGGCGCGCGCGCAGGGAATGATTTGCACATCCAACCCACTCCGCGCCGCCACGAGTAGTCGTACCATGAGCTGCCGTCGCGTTTATAACGCGTACTGTTTTTATCCGGCTCGCTCGTATTAATCCGGGTACGAGTGGGATGGATAGGATAGGAAAGTTAGCCCGCGATAATATCGCGGCAGCAACTCGTAGTAAGCACAGAGGACGCGTGATGCGTAATGCGTAAGACGCGTGATGCGTAAGACGCGTCGCTCGACGATCGACTCTGTATGAAAATTGATTCTGTCAAGGTCATAAATATGAGTCGTTTCTTTCTCTAAAGAAGCCATAAGACAGGTCGGGTCACTCCTCCATGCAAAAGCTCTCTTTTCCTCCTTAGTTTCCGGTCGTCACAAAACAAAGATATTTCAATGTAGATTTAAACTCTGTGTTGGACTGCTTTGTTACGAATTTTGCTCATTACTTATACACAGTGTTTTTATTGATTTCCGTTAAATTAAAGGATAGCTTTTTTAGGTCAAGAATAATTAATTTATCTACGAAACTTTTTTACCTCTTACCGTTATTGAGTTATTAAAAAAATAAGTTTAATTACTGAACAAGTGTATTGCAACCTTTATTACATCCTAATGAAACTTATTTTGACGTGTGCCGTCAGTCACCTGCGATCTTATTCTTAAGGTCTCTCACACTTGCCATTTCAATTATTATGTATGAAAACGAAAAAAAAAATTTTACGTAATTAACAAAAGCCGATATACCAGGCAACTTCTATTAATGTCCCAAGTTACCTGTCCAATTTAACGGAAATCAATAAAAATACAGTGTATCAAACCATAAAGCTTTTAAAAACTTGCCTAAAATAAAGTCTAAAAATATAGATCTAATATTGGTTTGTGTTTGTTTGTAGGAGGTAACAGTCGAAAATAATTCTTTGTGGAATTTTTATCTCTATCCTTTTAACCCGTTAAAATAAAAGTGATAAATTAAATACCTTACCGCAGTATCCAGAGTAGATGCCGGAAATGCTAATGCTAATGCCGCAAACTACAATAAACAATAATTAATGCAGCTATAGAAAATTATTTTCAAATACAGTGTGTAAATCTAATACGGGCGATCAATTATACCAGGCATGGGATTCATTAGTGTAATCATGGATTACAAGGTTTTTTTTAAGTTACTCTTAATTTAGACCCCACAGAATTATTTTAAGATTATCGGAGCAGCAATGTAGGTACGAACATTTGTTATTGTTGATTTGGCAGTTATGTCATCTGCTTTTGAAATTAGCTGTTAACGAGTGCTTAACTCGCGTATGTTGCTTTCAATTGCGCGCCGAATTATTTTGTATGGAAAATTTTGTTGCTCTGATTTTAAGTAAAAGTTATTTGAATGTACTTATTATATCGTAAACTAACACCCCTTAAGAGCTTCGCCCGTATTAGACTTACACCCTGTATATCTAGTGATACCTAATACATGAACTCATTCATAAGGTGAATATCCACTTTTTCGACCTGCTCGCGGTCAAATAACACGCGTCTGGTGGATTTTTTTCATAGAAAATAACAAGAAACGTGCATTCAATCATATTCTTTATATCTATAGTACAAGCAGAATAATTTTGACTAGTGACAGTAAACAGTGACTTCGTTATGGTCACTCTTAAGTGACAAATGAAAACATTTCATAATTAATTATTTTTAATTCACGAAAGTGATTGTTTTTCGAACTTGGAAACAGGAATTAAAGTAAAATCGCGGACGCACTAATAAAAGTGTTGCTATTAAAATTACCTTGCCTAATCAAATTGTTAACAAATTATCGGTTAGTAAATGTATAAAAAACCTAATGTTTTTATTAACATGACAAGCGTATGTTAGATATTTATAATAACCCCACATACCAATATCAACATACTTAGTTCAATCTCTCTGTCTGTTTACGTGATCACTTGATTTAACAGCTTCTTTGGTAAATCTTATTTGGAAACATCTAGACCGTAATGAATAAATATAATATTTTAAAAACACTATGTTATAAGTTGATGTTTATAGTTATACTTAATAATTGCAACACACGGCAGACATATTATTATGTTAAATATTGATTTATTTCCAGCGTTCGTTTCGTCACGTAGTACGCCGACGACCGTATAATTCTTTGTTTAGCATTAGAAGTAAGATAAGGGATCTCGACTCGTCTTCTATTAAAAAAAGAATATAAAAGTAAATAAGAACAATCCTAATAGTTTTGTATACCGGGTGGCCCATTCGAATCGGTCAGTATGGGAAAGTCTGAAACTATAAGACATACGAATATTTGTTCTTAGGAACCATGTCATCGATTTTAAAAATAATGAAAACTACGTTGATAAATATAAAAAAAAAATTTTCTTTAGATTTACACAACAAACACCTAGTAAAATAAATTGAAGTATAAAACAATGAATTCCTTTCATTTTAGACCTCATGTTTCTTAGAGACATTTACAGCTTAAGACCTACACAAACGATATCTAAAAATAAAAATAGTGCAAGTTTT
>JALPQI010015352.1:0-25843 GCA_025490895.1 Thaumatotibia leucotreta
CCTTTAGAAAACTTTACATTGCCAATACTAGAATTTCAAAGAGAGACAGATGATGTTATTTATTTATGCACAATATTTTATAACGAGTGATGACCTGGTGAAGGTCGTACGAGTCCGCTGGATGCGGGTGGCACAGGACCGGTAATTGTGGCAGTCTTTGGGGGAGGCCTATGTTCAGCAGTGGACGTCTTTCGGCTGATAATTATGATGGTGATTTTATAACGCCAACAGGATAAGGTCCATAAGGTGAAGCAATTAGAACACTTGGCCACACAAAATATTTTTCTTATTAAAGTGTATTATTACTGCTGACTGTACTACGATAATGACAACCATAACACATTAAAGCACAACCACGAAATAACCACTAGTACCGTACAAGCGATTATTGCCTTAACCGCCTTTGAAATGCTACGTATTTCGTCCTATTTTCCTGTGAACATTTCGTTCAAATAAATTGACAAACATTAACATTGAAAGGTCATTGGCAACAATAGTCGTTAACGCAAAATTCGGTTTTTGCGGTTTCTCATCTCGGTTAACCAAAAAATCAACGTTAATCGAAAAATCAACTAATATTTTAAAGACAAACGGGAATTCATCGCGTTAACTTATCTACTCTGACGTTTCGGGCATGACGCAAGTAGTGTGGGCTGCCTGTAACTAGGGGTGTAACGTCATGCCCGAAACGTCAAGATATTGCTTAACGTAAGTTTAAAATTAATTCACATCAAAAACATCAATTTTATTGCAATGCCCTGATGCCTGCGCCACAAATTTACATGGAATGGAATTTAAAAAGAGGACTTTGCCAGCCTAGGCCTTCAAGCTTTGTATTAAATTCCATTAATGACCTCTTGTCCTAGTCGCACCTGAAACGTCATACTTTCGTATCCTATTATATTATAAGGAACATAATAACAATATTTCATTGCATGTTTGAGAAAAGTAAGTTAGCAGACGAAAGCGTTATGGTTTCAAGCTGTCTAGTTTTCTTAGTTATAACACAGAAAGCAAATTATACGATATTATATTATAAAAGGCGCCTTTCATCCGAGAAGTGACAATACAGACTGTTACATCACAGAACTATTTTACTGTCATTTGTCACACCACTGTGTGGCCAGAAAATAAGCGGTGATACCTAAATATTGGCTTTGTTACTCAACTGAGTGAGCTAACAATAGCTAACGCTTAGTAACGTAACGTAGTTTTCTTTTTTTTTTTCATGAATTGGACCAATACTGTAGCCGTACTATGAGTTGGAAAGTAAAGGATACGTAAAGGTGCGTGCAGATTTGACAGTAACGCATCTGTCGTAGTTTTTTTGGCCTCAAACTCCAGTTTGGAGATTAGCTATTACCTGAAGAGTATCTGCATAAGGGTCAGGGAGTGCAGGGTCTTGGAGATCACAAAAACATATCCGTTCGGTTCAGAGAGAGGGCGCTACTGTGCCACGGTTAACATCGCCTGCGTATATTTTACGGCTTAATAAATATAAACGGCAAGAAAAAGTGTATACAAATAACGTGAACAAGCAGTCATAGTGTCAAATCACCATGTGAAATAAAAAGGAACTGTGAAAAATCATCTACAAAGTGAAAAACAAACAATGAACATAATTGAACTTCAGTGCCAATCTTATAAGAAAAAGTGATTTCAAAATAGTGAAAACATACAATAAATGCATAAGTGTATCTCCGGTAACAAAAGCAGTTGAAAATTAGTGGAAAGTGTGTGAAAAATTTCCAAAAACCTAAAAGAAATAAATGCAAATCAGCACAGTCATCTAACCACCGAAAAATTAATAAAAGCGCCATCTAGGCATCACAGCAAGAAAGAACAAGGATTTCACACTACTACTACACAGCTGCTTAAACAGGAACTCAAATAGCGCCATCAGTCTGTCTGACAGTGACAGTGACAACTGACAGCGACTAACAAAAATACATTCGCAAATCCACGTCTCGTCTCCGCTCTCTATATTTACTTACAAAAACTACGAAAATGGACGAAATTTTGGCATCTTTACGTAAAATTGAAAAGGATCTAAACGAACAAAAACTCGCAATCAAGGAAAACGGCACGGAAGTTACAAAAACAGTGACAGAAAACATACAAAATATCTTCGACAAGAAGTTTGCCCGATTGGAAGAAAAGTACGAAAACTTAACATTACATTGTGAAAAACTAGAAGAAAGACTACACATTTTAGAAAAACAGGCAAGAAATCGAAATATAGTGATTTTTGGCATCGAAGAACACAAGGACCGGCACTCTTACTCAAATCTAGAATCGGATACTATTGCATTCATAACAAATCATTTTAAAATAAATTTATGTCCCAGCGACATCCAAGAAGTCAGAAAAATTGGAAGATTATCAGATAAACCACGACCTATAGTTGTAACTTTTGCCACAGTGGGAAAGAAAGTAGAAGTTCTCAAGAAAAAAAGTGTGCTGAATGATACCAAGTATTACATAAAAGAAGACTTTCCTCAGCATGTGCTAGAAATAAGAAAGGAACTGAAAAAACAAGTAATCATAGAAAAGGATAAAGGAAACAAAGCTATAATTAAATATGACAGATTAGTTATACTCAGAAAATCACCAAATAACACACCAACCAAAACATCTCACAAAAAAAGACCTCTACCAGACTCGCCCCAGGGAAATACCAGCATCCAGGCCAACACCCAAGGCCGAACCAACAAGAAAAATAAACATGCCTCGCCTACTACAAGCATTTCACACACAAATCACTCCAGAGCAGCAAATCCTTCCGAAAGTGTAGTCAAGCCAGGGATACTAAACTTTCTTGTCAAGCAACCACAATCAAATGACTCTAGTGATAAATAGCAACTAGCAACCCCTCTCAGCAACAAACTTAACGATACAAACAGCTATATAGAACATCTTCCAAGCCGGCTGGTCTCCGTGGAAGATTATGACCACAACCCTCCAACGGAAAGAAACAAAAACAAAAGTTTATTTTACATCGGAACATATAATGTTAGAACACTGTCATCCCATGCACGCTTTATAGAATTACTAGACGCCCTAGACAACACAAAATTCGATATAATTGGCCTGTCTGAGACAAGACGCCTCGGAACAGCTATAGAAGAGCATGAAAGTGTGATATTTCACTACATTGGTGAAACAGCTGGACTTTATGGAGTTGGATTTTTAGTAAAAAAACATCTCAAATCAAACATCGAAAGCTTTACTAGTCTTTCAGAACGGGTAGTACTGAAAATAAAAATCGAAAATGTCCAACTAAGCTGTATACAAATCTATGCACCGACAGAGGCAGCCGATGAAGACGCATTAGAGTCCTTTTATAGCACTATAGATAAAGCTTTAACATTGTCTGGAAAAAACATTATAGTCATGGGCGACTTTAACGCGAAAATCGGCCAAACAACTCCTGAAGACATCTCGGTCATGAAGAATTTCTGCTATGGAGAACGAAACAGCAGAGGCGAGAGATTGCTACAGTTCGCGCACGAAAACAATCTTAAAATCATGAATACATACTTCAAAAAGAAAAACAAACAGAAATGGACATGGAGATCTCCAGATGGTGTTACAAAAAATGAAATTGACTTTATTCTGACAAACCTGCAAAAGAATGTTCAAGATGTGCAAATTATCAATCTATCATTTCCATCTGACCACAGATTTGTAAGAGCCACGTTTAATTTAGAGAAAATCAAGAAAAATAGATCGAACTATGCCAAACACTCAAGAATGATATTAAAAAGCGAGGAAGAAATTTCTAACTATCTAGAAGCACTAAATAGCTATCAAGATGATCTATGTCTACAGCACGAGGATGATACTGTACAGGTATATTATAATAGAATACTAAATGCTATAGAAAATAGCCTGGAAACCACTCTCACCACAAATGCAAAGAAATCTGGCAGTATTATATCAGAACGCACGAAAAAGCTAATACACAGAAAAATGGTACTACAAAAGCATAAACCAAAATCAAGAGAGATGAAAAATGAACTAAGAGCTCTTTATAAACTGACAAGCAAATATATCCATCAGGACTACAAAAAACATAGACAAAATACCATAATAAAATACCTAGAGTCAACAGGCAACCTAAAAAAAGCCTACAAAGAGCTTCAGTCACATAAAACATGGATAGAGGGCCTTCACGGATCACAAAACGTAACACAAAATAGAAAAGATATACTTCAGATAGCTACAAACTTTTATAAAACACTATATGACTCTCCAGCACAACTTGAAACTTCTCCGTACAATCTAAGACCAGGAAACTTAACTGAGCCGGAACCAGTAAATGAAATTGAAGTTATTGCCGCAATAAAACGCCTCAAACTGGAAAAAAGCCCAAGGCCAGACCGGCTAACTAACGAGTCAATAAAAATTGCATGTACACTTCTTACTACACCTTTAAAAATACTCTTCAATAAAATACTTAAGACTTGTGTTACGCCTAAGCAATGGTCAGAATCAAATATTATACTACTATACAAGAAAGGGGATCCTAAGGATGTAAGCAATTACCGTCCCATCAGTCTTCTTCCATCGCTGTACAAGTTATTCGCATCAATCATAGAAAAAAGAATAAGTCCAACATTAGAATGCTATCAACCAATAGAACAAGCCGGTTTTCGCAAGGGCTATTCTACAGCTGATCACATCCATTCTGTAGAGATATTAGTAGAGAAGTACCAAGAGTTCCAAAGGCCACTATACATAGGCTTTATAGATTACCAAAAAGCCTTCGACACCATAATTCACACCTCAATATGGGAAGCACTAACAGCTCAAAATGTAGAGATGAAGTATATCAAGATTTTGAAATACCTATATGACACCAATACTAGCAAAGTGAAACTAGAGTCTACAGGCCCACCTTTTCCAATAAAAAGAGGAGTGAGACAAGGTGACCCGCTTTCACCTAAAATATTCATAGCTGTGCTGGAAATGGTTATAAGTAAATTAAACTGGAAAAACATTGGGTTAAACATAAACGGAAAACGTATTAGCCACCTGAGGTTTGCTGATGACCTTGTCTTGCTGTCAGAAAGCAGTGCCAACCTAGGACACATGATAGACAATCTACAAAGATCAAGTAGACAAGTAGGTCTAGAAATTAATTTCAGCAAAACCAAAATCATGACGAATTCAGCAAAGCAGCCTATAACCATTGAAAACGTACCACTAGAGTATGTAGACTCTTACATATACTTAGGCAAACAAATCTCTTTCGGAAAAGAAAACAACGAGATGGAAATCGACAGAAGAGTAAAAGGAACGTGGAAAAAGTACTGGAGCCTAAAAGAAGTTTTCAAAAGCCAGATGCCAGTAAAGACGAAGAGAAGAGCCATGGATATATGCCTGCTACCGTCACTCACTTATGCCTGCCAAACGTGGAAATTCACGAAAAAAGCAAAAAATAAAATTACCACCTGCCAACGTAGTATGGAGAGAAGCATGTTGAATATCAGAAAGATACAAAAAATTCGGCACTCCAACATAAGGAAAATATCTGGAGTAGTAGACGCCCTTATATACTCAAGAAAGATGAAATGGCGGTGGGCAGGGCACGTAGCCCGTATGAGCGACGATCGCTGGACCACGGTGCTGACTAAATGGCTAGGACCTCTGGGCAAGCGTAAACAAGGGAAACCTAGAACTAGATGGGAAGACGACATCACACAAACGGCTGGCAAACAATGGATGACACAAGCCAAAGATAGAGACCATTGGTCAACGTTGGAGGAGGCCTTCACCCTCAACTGAGAGGGGTTCTCGCATGCATTTAATGACTATAACTTAATAACTTAATCATGAATTTTGATTTGACATGTATAATTTTTATTTTATTTGTATAATTTTAATTTAATTTGAATAATTGTGATTGATAAGTTGACATTCTACTATTATTAACTTTATTCATTTTTTCTTCTTAGACTAGAGACTAACTTTGCAGCAAAAGAACAAAAATTGTTATTTTAAAAATTCACTTATTAATTGTATAATAAAATATATAAATAAATTAAGATTAAGTAGTTATAGAAAATCGACCAAAAACTAGCATGTAGCATGGATAGTACTTTTTTAAACTCAATACATTATACTTTTTTACACACAATTTATGCACTGTAAACGTTTAGAAAAATTCGAGAAATAAAAGGCTTTTTTATTTTATTTTATTTTTATTATTTATTATAAAGGTGCGTGCAGACCAAAAGAGCATTCGCTGTTCTATCCCCCTACTCTACGAAATTCGATCGTTACGCGAAACGTGATTCGTTGATTTCGTAGAGTGAGTATGAGTTTTACTCGATACGTACTTAATGCATTTTTATCGCGCTCGCACTGGTATATTTTATAATTAGCGGCCTAGCTTAATATCACATCATATCACATCATCAGCCTATCTTAGTCCACTGATGGACGTAGGTCTCTCCTATTAACTATATAGACGCATTAGGAGGTAAATGCTCATAATCGCTACGCCGGGCAAACGTATTGGTGTGCACTATGAGAACGCTGCTGCCCATCATCAAACTTCTATCACAGTATGGTCAGCGGCACTTCAATCCCTTAGTCTGCTCTTACGACACCCGCGGGAAGAATTGGGGTGGTGACAAATGTATTCTTACTGCCGTCACCACACGACAAAGTTTACACGACACGACAATCTTGGACAGCTACTAATTACTAGGGAAGGGTCCCGGTTCTAAATTACCATACGGTAAGAACCAGGAATTCCCGGTTTCGTGTATAGGAAGCCAGCAGTGTTATTCACTAAGGAAACCGCCTTGCTGTCAGCGCTGTGTCAGCGCTGCGGCAGCGTCGTGCCTAAAGATGGTATTCACAAATGTACTTTAAACGACACTAGTGCTCGGCGACGAATGCGGCGTGAGCTGGAACTACACTGCGTCGAGAGTTCGACGTAACTTCGTATTCTCTAACGAAAAACAGCGACGAACTCGCCCACAACCTCACTCACAGCCTCGATTCCTAATGTGAAATAAAACAGCTAGGATTTTAGAAAAGGCTGTCTCGACGTCGAGGTCGTTGACGAACGCAGCGTCGAATGTGTGAATAAGAGAATATGTGTGAGCTGTACCGGCCGCCCACCCTACTAATACCAAAGTATTTGGCGCGGCTCTGCCTGAATGAATTCGTCTCCCAACGGGCCGCCCATTTCGTGGCCACGCGAAGACATTACAACATCTCTCTGTGGCAAATCGCTAACTTCACTCAAAGGAGACTTGCTTTTATTCCATTCCGTTGCTTTAAAATTGGAACCTTGGCAACACATGAAATAATAGTAACTCTAAATTACATTAATAATATTTAAATTTATTTTTAACCGAATTTTCTTTAGGTTGTTGCGTTATTGTATAGATAGATAATTTTCTTGAGAGTTTTCGTAATTTTCAGGATAATATAGGTTTCGATCTAATATTGTATTATACGTCTATACGTTTTATATGTCGTATAATTTTATAAAGTTACAGAAATAAGCCGAACGCGGACTAAATAATTATTATAAGCATTTTGTACTCTTTATAAAACCAAATTATTCTACGTGTGAGCAAAATCATACCGAATATGTAAGAGTACAATTATTATGCAAGTCATACTAAAGTCACGATGACGTAGTAAAATTCATAAACAAACCATATAAAATTGGATGAGGAATAGGAGCAAATAAAATAGGAGCTAATTGTCAAACTTCCAATATTTATAGCTAATTCACAATTATTCAAAACAGGTTATTAAATCCCATTCCTATCAAATGGTTTTAACCATTCACATACCGTCATTAACGTACGATTCCCGTAATAAATTACATTTATTACCCCAATATAAATCAATCTTTTTTGACCCAGACACTAATAGTCTTAAGGGTAAAAATTCATAAGGGTAAATGACCACGCCTCTTCAAGTTTATTACATCGTAAAGGTGTGAAATGAGACCCAAACGCGTGTACGTACAAATTTAACTCGTAATATCAATCAGAAGATAATAAACCTTAAGCACATACATTTAAGCGTTGCTGAACGGCATATATTTTGGCAGGATTTCGCGGTACATAGTACGAAAAGAGCGTAAGTGAGTATGGAAAGGGAACATTGTTGGATCGTTTTGGAAGTGAATAGTTAGTAGTACTCGAATGAAGTGGGCTTGATCTGGTTTATGGGATGTATTTAAGTAGTACTTATGTTTTGGGGCTTGTTTGCGTCCTGAATATCGAATTGATGGGATAAAACTGGTCTAGACAGAGGTACATCACAAGACGTATAAATTGTGTTTTTTCATGGTTAAGAAGAAATGAGATCGCTTGGGTGGCTGTATCTCATTAGAAAATGTGCTAAAAGTATTATCCTGCTTCCTTCCTACTTCGGATAATAACATTTTTATAAAATATTTTTATCGCAAGATTTATTATGTTCTACTTTTGACATCTTTTAATAATGTATTAAATGAGTCTTTCTTTGAAAACACGTAAGTTTTCTCAAAGTTAGGACGGTTCGGTTGCCAATCATCTAGTTTTAAGGTTTTTGATAATAAATAGTTGATTTTTGTTTTTTTTTTTGTTTTAAAATCAACTGTGTCCAGACACGTACATTACATTAGTATACAGGATGGCAAAAAATAAGTGCATTCCCGCTGCCAGTCAGGTTTTGAGAAACAGAATTAAGCCCCTTAGGGGAGTTTTTGCGAAAAATAATTTAAGTTTTAGAAGTAGTAGTTCTAAGTATATCGTTAGCATCTAGTAAGTACCAACGAATAAAAAAGACCTGTCTGAGACTCCCGAAATTCTCCTAGAGGCCTAATCTGGGTCTCAAAATCTCACAGGCAACAGAATGCACTTAGTAAATAATTTTGTTTAAGAACACAGTCGAAAAACTCAAGCATTTTAACGTTTATTCATTTTCACAGAACTCACTGACATTTGAAATGCAAATGAACTTCAATGTATATGTAATTAATGTAATTATATACGTCGATATTTTCAGTGAATGTCACGAGGAAATATTTAGTAAAAAGGTTGCTTGTAATTATGAGAAATATGCCGGAAAAGCCCTTTTTAAATCAGGAACAAGATGTTTCACTCCAAAAGAAACTTAATTAATATAATACATTTCCGGAATCTGAGTTTATTTCTGTAAAAGGTTCTTTACCTTACATTATGCAAAGATATGTTAGAGATTGTAATGACCTAATAGGTACTCTTTAGAAATGCATTTATTTTACAGGGTGATCTTGGAGCAAAAGTGGCCAGGGTACTATGAACGGTCACGCTAAGCATCTTTCACTATGGAGATAAACAACATATCACGAAAAAAATCTTATTACGAATTAATTGAGTCCTAATTGGTAGTTAAGTACATATCAATTGACTCATCATTATGAGTTGTTTCGTGATTTCTTAGATAACAAATAAATAAATGTCTTGGGACATCTTCAACAAATCGACTTAGTAAGCTCAGTTAAGGCTTGTGAAGTGGGTACCAAGCGACGATATATATAATAGATAGATACTTAAATACATAGACAGCCATGACCAAGGAACAATTATTTGTGATAAATAAATACACAAATAATGCCCTCGCCGGGATCCGAACCCGAAACCTCCAGCTTCGTAAGCAGGGTCACTACCGGCTAGGCTACGGAGGCTGACAATATGATATGTTAGAGATTGAATTTATTTCGCAATTTCTTGGTTGTCTCAATAATGAAAGATGCTCAGCGTGACGGTCCCTAGTACCCTGTTCACTTTTGCCCCACGACAAGATGTCAGTTTCGCAACCATTTTCAAGCGGGGTGAATTATTAAGTGGAATAGCACAGCAATATTTTATGTGATTATAATGGAATTTCGCAAAGCAAACTCATGACAAACTAATTATTAATTAAAATTAATACCATAACGATCACAAATTTAATCATAAAATAATCGATGCTTAGGTAAACCGATTTCCTAAACTGTACATAAATAGCCCACGGTGTATATAACGTTGATATAAAATATTGAAACTTGTACGATTTTCACACATTATTTTATCGAAACTAGTATGTATAAAATCCTTCACAAATAACCTCAGACGTTTCGAATACGGCTGTCCTTGAGAATTACTTTAATTTTTTAGCCCATATTCATACGCGATTAAGTTCCGTATCATTAAAACATAGGTAGGTATAATATTAATCATTGTATCACGCTAAGATACTACTAAGATATAGATACTTGCCGTGTGGTGACGGCAGTAAGAACACATTTGTCACCACCCCAACTCCTTCGGGTGTCGTAAGAGTCGACTAAGGGATTAAAGTGTCACTGCCCATTGTACAGGATTGATGATGGGCAGTAGCGTCATCATAGTGGACACATTACTGCGATCGCCAATTCGCTTACCCAGCGTGGCGATTATGGGCATTTACCTCCTAATGCGTCTATACGCATAGTTAATAGGAGAGACCTACGTCCAGTGGACTATTATAGGCTGATGATGATAATGAAGATAACGTTAAACTAAAACATATCGTTATTTTATATAGATGACTAAAACAGTACCCTAATGTTATCTTGTGAAACCCTACACAAAATCAGAGCTTAATGTATCTACTGTTTGTATTGTAACCGAATATGCAGCGAACTGTACTCACATTAAGTCGAATGTCGGGGGTAAATGTACAGTCAAGCACAGAGCTACCTGACTCCCCCTGCATGAAAACTTTGTATACAGAGGGAGTCAAGTTAACTCTAGTGCGATTAGATATTTATGTCTTCGACTGTACTTAAATTTCTTTAGGAGCTGCGGTTCAAAATAAAAAAGAGCGTAATCCCATCTTAAGGTGCGGTTAAACTAAAAGAGCATTCGCTGTTCTAACCTCCCACTCTACGAAATTCGATCGGTACACAAAACGTGATTGGTTGATTTCTTAGAACGGGCGCTAGAACAGCGAATGCTCTTTTAGTTTAACCGCACCTTTAAGGTGTAAGACCAAACGAGCATTTGCTCATTATATCCCCCACTCTACGAAATCATCGAATTTCGGCGAATCACGTTTTGTCGTACCGAACGAATTTCGTAGAGTGGGGGATAAAATGAGCATTCGCTCGTTTGGTCTAAATCCACCTTTACATCTCCTAAATAATTTCGTCTGATAAGTTAGTTCTTAGTAAGCTTTCGAGGATCAAACGGCCAGGGGTCGCCAGCCTTCCTCAAAAGGTCCAACAAAGCAAACAAAATTAATACAATATAAAAGAACACCCACACAATAAGATCAGTTTTTCTACCTCTTCCTGACATAAGTCGGGCGATGCCTACAATTTGCTTCGACAGAACATCTGCCTTTTATTTACTGATTCGGTTGTTCCATACATTTGACCATTGAACCCACCATTTTCTAAGATCATGGTGTATTATTTGAACGGACAGAAGTTTTTTGTACAAACTGTTACAATTTGAAGTGGAACAGATTTTTTTCTAGATTTATTTGAATGCGTCTTTAGTTCACTTCTTGTAGATTTATTCAAGTTTTGAATTATGTATATAAAACTAGTTCAAGATCAATGGACAGCTGAAATCAGAAATAATTATAATAATAACAGATTAAACATCAAAATAACACTTAACTAAATTAAGACTTCCCATATTCGATCAAATTGACGCACCTCAAAAAATATACAGTGTGTAAATCTAATACGGGCGATCAATTAAACCAGGCATGGTATTCATTAGTGTAATCATGGATCACAAGGTTTTTTTAAAGTTACTCTTAATTATGACCCCACAGAATTTTTTTAAGATTATCGGAGCAGCAATGTAGGTACGAACATTTGTTATTGTTGATATGGCAGTTATGTCATCTGCTTTTGAAATTAGCTGTCAACGAGTGCTTAACTCGCGTGTGTTGGTCTACATTGCGCGCCGAATTATTGTGTATGGAAAATTTTGTTGCTCTTATTTTAAGTAAAAGTTATTGGAATGTACTTATTATGTCGTAAACTAACATCAGTTATGAGCTTCGCCCGTATTAGACTTACACCCTGTATATTAACATGATAAAAAATAATTCGCTAAATACATACAAATATATAAATAAATAATGAGTTATACATTGATATTATAAGCGTTACCTATTATAAAAAAAATGTTTCGATGCCCTTGTAATAATATTTTAATTTTAAAGTCACTTTTCTAAAACAGCATATTTGCAATAATAGTTCATTACGATACGTGTGAAAAAAAATGAAGATCGAAACGAGTGGAGATAAATTAAAACACGGCAGAAGGGAGTGTTTTAAATCAACACGAGTTACGATGTTATTCAGTACAGATCGCACTAGTGCATAGAAACACACCATCTGTACTGAAAATTAGTATGTATTTTGATTAGATTTGTAAAATATTTTCTTCTATTTCTCGTCCCTAAAGGAAGTTACCTATGAAATAAAACTATGAAAACGGATAAACTCGCGTATATAAATTAATTTTAACTTCATTCCGACGTTTCGAACACTTTACTTAGTATTATTTTACTACACAATTACCTACTTAAGTATAACGTCTCTTCTTATTTGAGTCCTACTTTATTTCAAGATACCCATCTAACCCATAGTTGGTTTGTCCAAGGTTATTTATTCAGACAAATTGAACAAAGTAAATTAAATACAATTGAACCTCACAGTAAATCGAGATTAGCCGAAGCGAAACCATTGGAACAATCCGATTGGACCTTGGATGTCCACGCGAAGGTCGAAGTATAATGGTAACCATGCATCACTGGCTTAGAGGAAACCGCGTAAATCACTCGTAAGATATAAGCTGCAGTGTTATTCACTAAGGAAACCGCCTTGCTATCAGCGCTGTGTCAGCGCTGCGGCAGCGTCTAGCCTAAAAATGGTATTCACTAATGCACTTTTAACGACACTAGCGCTCGGCGACGAATGCGGCGTGAGCTGGAACTACACTGCGTCGATAATTACCGCCTACAGTTCGACGACGAGCTGTTCTACGTTAGTGAATACCGTTTTTCGCAGCGCTGCGCTCTACGTCGAAGTAAAGGCTGTCTCGTCGTCGAGCTCGTTGACGAACGCAGCGTCGAATGTGTGAATAAGAGAATAGCATAGCAGAACACGCCTTTATCATCATATCATCATATCAGCCGAAAGACGTCCACAGCACAGCTGAACATAGGCCTCCCCCAAAGATTGTCACAATGACCGCGCCACCCGCATCCAGCGGACTCCTGCGACCTTCACCAGGTCATCAGTCCACCTTGTGGGGGCCTACCCACGCTACGTCTTCCGGTACGTGGCCGCCACTCGAGAACCTTCCCGCCCCAACGGCCATCGGTGATATGAACAATCAACCAGGGTGCTTAGACAAGTTGCCAATCGCTAACGCTTAATCGTCAACCGTAAAGCTACCTGTCCTTGTCGCACTAATACGAAAGTGACAAAGAGGGAAAACTACGATAAGCGATTGGCAACTTGGCTAAGCATACTGATATCGACCTAGACATGACGTCACGATGCAACCTTGCGCCACTCAGCTATTGTTACTATTGTTTGGTCATTACAGTCATTAGGACAGGAAGCTTATTACATTTTGTCACAATTCGCGTGACTAAAACACTTTAAGTTCAGCGCGAACTTCGAAATCCGCAAATTTCGAGGATTTGTCTCTGTCACTCTAGTCAAATCTTCGTTGGAGTGACACAGACGTATTAATATATATTCGAAATATACGAATTTAGAAGGTTGCGATAGTAGGCCAGTATTTAATGTTTTTACAAAATAAGAAACTGCAATTTGGAATACCAATTATAAATGACAAAATCGTATTAATTAGTTTATCTATATTATCTAATATCTCATTAAGTTACAGACCAACTGTTGCAAGTTGGCTCATATTACTACAATTTCTTTGTGAAAATATCTATTAATTTAATGAAAATGTAGTTAAATTAATTGTCTTTCATAAAAACCTAATTCATTGCAGATTATTTAAACATAACTGGTGTATATATTAAGCAGAATATTTAGTGCAGTGTTAATAAATTTTACAATTATGTTACTTTAGATTTTGTTGCAGTATTTTTTCACCCAGGCGCAAATATGATAAAATTGATAAACCAATTTGTTTTCTTCAACAAACAATTGGCCATCTTCGCAAATATAACTACTTAAACATAACTGAAGATAAAACAAGTATATTACATACTTCATTATCACAAGATTACCCGGCAAATAACTGCAAACACAAGATTTGTTAAACAAAACTAAACCTTAAATCAAACGAATAAGCATCTCGTAGCATTCTAAAAATAACTACTGAATGCATTAATAAGATTCGTCATAGAACCTTGTCGCTATAGGTAAACTAGTATGCGTTTGGTGGTATGTGCATTATGTTAATGTGACAAGGAATTAAAGAGGCTAGGCGCCAGTGTTTATATTAAACGCACTTAGCGAATGCAGTTAATTAGTGACCAGTTTAATTATATTTTAACCCGAAATTAATCATCATCAGCCTTTCTCAGTCCACTGCTGGACGTAGGCCTCTCCTATTAACTATGCGTATAGACGTATTAGGAGGTAAATGCCCATAATCGCCACGCTGGGCAAGCGGATTGGCGATCGCAGTAATGTGTCCACTATGATGACGCCGCTGCCCGTCATCAATCAAATCAAAGAATAGTCAGTGACACTTCAATGCCCTAGTCTACTCTTACAACACCCGCGGGAAGAGTTGGGGTGGTGACAAATGTATTCTTACTGCCGTCACCACCTGAAATTCATAAACGTCTCTTAACTTAGAAAGCCGCTAAGTATTATTTGTCCCTTTCGTTCTTATAAATATGTCTATAAGATTGAAAGGGACAAACAATACTTAAGAGCATGCTACGTTAGGAGACGAATTACGTCCCGTTTGTTGTTAAAATAACCCCCTTATTCATAAACGTCTGCTAACTTAACAAGCCGCTAATAATTTTTTGTCCCTTTCGGTCTTAACAATGTGTCCATAAGAGCAAAAGGGACAAACAATTATTAGCGGCTTGTTAAGTTAGCAGACGTTTATGAATAAGGGGGTAAGAAGGTAAGTTTTTAAACTTTTAAACTAGCTTTTGCCTCCCACTACTACTCCTTAAGGTGCATGCAGACCAAAAGAGCATTCGCTGTTCTATCCCCCACTCTACGAAATCAACGAATCACGTTTCGTGTAACGATCAAATTTCGTAGAGTAGGGGGATAGAACAGCGAATGCTTTTTTGGTCTGCATGCACCTTTAAGGGTTGAATTTTGAGAATTTACTTGTATTATGGAGACCCTTAGAGTTTCCCGTAATCGATCGACTTAGAATCGGTTTAAGAACCATTCGAGAACCTTTGAGCCCCAACGGCAATTGGTTCTACGTGCAATTTGCCCGCAACGCGCTTAGTCCCTTGGAATAGCAAGTCGCAAGTCGGTATTAAGGCAGCGTAAGTAGGAGGCATTAATGTGCTATAAGTGCAGTGATTATAGAAAATAACCTAGTTTAACTACTCTGAGAACTCTTGATAATGCTTCCTTGTATACTAGATATAGGTAATTACAAAATTAAGGGCCTGTTACACCATCCCCGTATAAAATATATCTGTCAGATAATCATCATCATCATCATCATTTCAGCCATTTGTCGGCCACGGCTGAGCATAGGCCTCTCTAGTACGCCACTCATCTCAGTCTAGCCAATCTAACCCAGATCTGTCAGGTCAGATAATAATCCTGGTCAAATAAAGTAAAAATAATAGGAAAAAGTTTTTTCAAATCAATGAAAGTTTCCACATTAATTTTCAACTCTAAAGCAATTTGAAACAAATGTTTTTTTCGGCAATGTATTAAAATTTCGTTTTGTTTTCGTTTTTTCGTGTTTTACAGAAATACGTTTCGTCGATGACATCGCGTTCTCCGGGTATAAGTGAAAATTAAACCTATGTATAAACGAAATTTTCATACATTCCCGAAATGCGCTTAGTCCCTTGGAATAGCAAGTCGGTAAAGGTGCGGTTAAACTAAAAGAGCATTCGCTGTGCTGTTCTAACCTCCCACTCTACGAAATTTGATCGGTACACAAAACGTGATTGGTAGATTTCTTAGAACGGGCGCTAGAACAGCGAATGCTCTTGTGGTTTAAACGCACCTTAAGGCAGTGTAAGTAGGAGGCATTACCTTGCAACATTTGTTTTTTTCGACATTTTCAACGCCAGTCAAGTAACATATATAAAAAAAAAAAACATTCGAATTGCATGAGAGCCTCCTCCATTAAGTTCCTCCATTAAGTCCTCGGTTAAGAAATGTTCTAGTTTTCGATCTTAATCTTCTGATTATGCAAAACTAGAAGAACCAGGCCTCTCTGTCACTCAAACGAAGGCGTCATTAGAGTGAGAGAGACAAATCCTCGAAATTTACGAATTTCGTTTTTCGCGGTAGGGACGCAGGTCTGGTTATTACACTAAAATAAATATCGTATATGACATCATTCGCATACATTGCAACTTGCATTGACGCCCGTTGGCGCCATTGCAACTGACGTCAAATGCACTTTTGTTCCTTATTCCCTTGCAATAGAGTCCAAGTGTAAACATTTGTGAAATGACATGACAGTGATTTAACTATAAGCATCTGGACTGAGTGCAATGTGCGATGAATAAAATGCATTAAATGTTTGCAACTTCTGAATGGTTATATAGTTTCAATTAGCCGATTCATTTATCGAGGCGAAACATTAGTAACATGTGTGGACAAGTGCATTTCAATTTGTGTGGTCTGCTTAGCTAAAGCTAAGGGCAAAATGTTCAATCCCCTCAAGATGGATTTACATCAAACGAGCGAATTCTCATTCTATCCCCGCTCTACGAAATTCGTTCGTTACACAAAACGTGATTCGTCGAAATTCGTTGATTTCGTAGAGTGGGGGATAGAATGAGCATTCGCCATTAAATCCACCTTCATAAACGTAGGCATCCGTTAGTAATTAGCACCCGAGAAAAGATTGAGTCCTTTATTAAGAACTGGTCAACAGTCAGCACCGAGAAACAAGATTCGAAGAATTATTTCAAAACAAAATAAAATCTCGTATAAAGTATACGACAAAAATTGCGCCGTGTGAACGTAGCCTTAAGGTGCGTTCTACGTGCTACGAAATCAACCAATCACGTTTTGTGTACCGATCGAATTTCGTAGAGTGGGAGGTTAGAATAGCGAATGCTCTTTTAGTTTAACCGCACCTTTAACCAAACGAGCGAATGCTCATTAAGGTGCGTTCAGACCAAAAGAGCATTCGCTGTTCTAGCGCCCGTTCTACGAAATCAACCAATCACGTTTTGTATACCGATCGAATTTCGTAGAGTGGGAGGTTAGAACAGCGAATGCTCTTTTAGTTTAACCGCACCTTAATATCCCCCATTCTACGAAATCAACGGATTTCGACGAATTACGTTTTGTGTAACGAACGAATTTCGTGCAGTGGGGATAGAATGAGTATTCGCTCGTTTGGTGTGTAAACCCACCTTTACTCTGTGACAAAATTCTACACTAACTTTTGCGTCTACAAGGCTAATTGTCCAACGAAGCCAACTGAAGTTAGAAACCCTGTTCTCAAGTGCTCAGAACTGAAATTTGAGTAACAATGTGACAGCCGAGTCGAGTAATGGAAGAGTAACTCCTGGAATGAGTAGTTTGCATTCAAAAAGTTAGCGCAAATGGGCCAATTTGAGAGTTTCTGAGTTTAAGAGACTATACATTATAAAACCCAGCAGTCTAAAGACGTAAAATAGAGCAGTTACATTTAAGGCGGTGATTAAAGAAATAGTGATGGAAGATTTATCGATAAATTGAGCAAAGGCTAGGTTGGCGTTTTTTTTTCACTTGAGACGCTGCCACTACACATAATCAATGTAAGCAATGAAGTAAAAAAATAGTGATGGATAAATATCGATAAATTGAGATACTAAAGGTATAATCTATTGGATGTGATATTGTTTGTTTTTTAAAGTTACAACTGACTAATTTAATTTTAGTTCCAACGGTACGACGTCGTTACGAAGATACATATTCATCTCACTTATTAGTCATTACATAAGTCATATATACTAGTGATTGATATGTAGGTGTGTTCTATTGAATATATTTTATATAACTGTTCGCACATGCATTCTCATAATATTCATATAAAAATCAGCACAAGCAAAACTGTCAGCGGCTCATTAACGTTTCAGTACACCGTTTATATAACCGCTCACCCAATTTTGACAGTAAATAACATCAACATAGAGAATAAAGTTGTGTAAAAGTGCTCCAGACTTAGGACAGTCTGTTACTAAAGAATAAATAACTAGCAGCCTTCAGCGCCTTTGTGCCAATGTATTAAGGTTTATATTACAAACGATATTACACAATATATTTGCGTGTTAGTTATTATAAAATCTGACCGCTCCCTGTATCGACCGCGGATTTGACACGCACATGTTTTCAGGGTCATTTTATGAGGTTTGCCTAACAAGTCGCAGAATATACGTACGGATTAGGGGAATATAAAGCTAAAAAAAATAATACTGAGTCACAGGCTCAGGAACATTTCTTACTACAAAATACTACCCATGACTACTTGACTAGGGTTGACAGGTTTTGTTTTGAAATACAGTGTTATATCGGTTTAAAACATGACAAAATAAAGTAAATACACGAATAATACAGTATTTGGAGGGTGATAGGAGTTTACTGGCTATTTAATTTTTCTAAATAAAGTATTTTAGCGTACTTTATGTGTCTCGTAAATCGTAAAATACATAGAAGTAAAATATAGTACAATACTTTATATTACAGTACGTCTGGCAAACCTATAGTCTACCCATGACTGCCAAAAAGTATATTGTAATAGTCATCAGTTCTGTAAACTTTCGAAATTAAGGTTGTAATATAACTAATAAAATGTAATAACGTAATAAGTGACAGCTGTCAGAATAGATTTCTTAGCTGTTGGAGACTACATTCTGTAGTGTAAGTATGACGTAAAATCGGTGAGACGAATCTTGTGTGACAACAAATGTTAACATAATTTTGGTAGAACTTAAATTTCTGTTCAAATTCATGTTTTCGCTTCTTGAATCCCAGCTTTTCTAACTATACAATTGAAGCTTTGTCAGGGTCATTCTCTCCCCTAGAGTTTTTAAGAAAATCACTTTCTACGTTTTTTTTTCGATTCGTTTCGTTCACCATGACTGCTTGCCTACCCTTTCAAACCGCAGACCCTTGCAAAACAAAAAACCGTTTTGCGTAACACGGACGCCGCCGGGCGTAAAATTATCAGCTTTAGAGAGAAACCTCAGTTTATTCAATATTTAAAGGTTTATGTGAGATTATAAATTTAGCAATCGATTCATAGTTACGTTACTGTAATGATAAGTACTGCGAAAAAAAAAGTAAATTTAAACAGAGTCACGATTATTATGTTTATGAGTTTATGACCTTGTAATTACACTTTAATGTTGATACGATTCGCAATACTTTAAATAAAAATAAAATAACATTTTCGACTGTATTCCGCGGTTGAGTTGTCAGGTTGTCAGCCTCTGTAGCAAACTTTGTAGTGACCCTGCCTACGACGCTGGAGGTTCCAGGTTGAAATTCCGGTGAGGGCATTATTCGTGTGTATTAACTTATCACAAAAATTTGTCATAGCTGTCTATGTATTTAAGTATCTACATGTACCTATTTATTACATATATCTTCATTTGGTACCCAGATCACAAGCCTTAATTGAGCTTACCATGGGACGAGGTCGATTTGCGTAAGATGTCCCAAGATATTTATTTATCACTGGCCTCATCGGAAGACCAGCGCTGGCATTCGCTATTAGCAACATGCTGGGATGAGGCCATTTCGTAGCTTACACGTTCTTATTTGTATAATATTTATTTTTTCGTTTTTATATTTTGTGTGTGCTACGAATAAAGTTATTTCTATTTCTATATTGTATAGTTTTTATTTATAAGTTAATTTTGGGATGCGTTAATTCCACGCACTTTTCCAAATCTGCCGTCTTCGCATCGTCTCTCGCCAATCTAATTAAAGCGAACAAAGCTTGCATCTGCCGAGTCGCTCCATTTTACCTGCTCGCATCTGCTCGTCCTCCATTGTGGCGACGTCTTCCGAACTGCGAACCCTAACCTGAGAGATGTGCCGTTTTTATCGATATATAAGAGTTTAGATGTCGAAAAAATACTTGACTTTAGAATTACAACTGAAAAATCAAAATCGAAATAAGTTTATTCACCAAAAAATACATTGCATGTTGATAAGCTTTACAGAAATCCCCACACTAGGCAAGGCCTGTATTGTGGTGGCCTGATCAGGCAGAATTTCCGAACATAATGTGATGCGCAAGTGAAAAAACAGGTATTGTTAATGTTTAACTGTAAACTTAAAGTGCATTCAGACCAAAAGAGCAAGAGCATTCGTTGTTCTATCCCCCGCTCTACGAAATCAACCAATCACGTTTTGTGTAACGATCGAATTTCGTAGAGTGGGAGGTTAGAATAGCGAATGTTCGCTTGGTCTGAATGCACCTTTACATGACACTCAAACATATTTAAATATTTAGCGAATTGCTCGATATGTTTCCATGACATGGATCGACATCCCCGACTAAACAATCAAATGTCGAGCAATTATTAACTTAAATAACGTAAGTAACCCGTAGCGCTAAATATTAAAAAATACTGGACCCCAAAAAAATATTTTACTTTTACAACATGACAATGGCAAACATGGATATGGCCAGATTTGCTGTTTATTTTCCAGTGTTTCCTAAGTTGTGTGAATACTTACGCCACTAAACTCAAAATAAGTAAGTAGTCGCACTACTTAAGAGTTGAAGTAGTACATGTACATATTTCACAAATCTTATCGATATCGATGCTTTCAAATTAGCTGTCTCTGATAACTGAGGGGTGACTGAATCTCCGAGGGGTTATTGATATTTAACTATTGATCCGTTTTGTTTTCTTATCGACGTATCTATCTCTACAGATTTTATTTTTTACTAAAACTATTTAGAGCAAAATTAACAATTGTAACGAAGATGAATATGCATGAAGCACTATCACGTTTTTTTAAATTCTTGATATCAAAAACGCTTATCTATAGTCAATGAGCACGTAAATTATGTCTGGTAGATATTGGCTTTTAGTTGATCCTGAGATATGAAAAACGTGTAGATACCGTGGTTGTGTTGTGTAAGATAATAAATAAAACTATAGAATTATTTTTTTATGATGATAAATCCCGTATGTCTAATACAAGTATCCTTTTTTAGTGGTTTTTGTGATATTATTCGGCAAATTGAAAATGTTTTTTGACAAAAATCGATAAACGAAATGGCACGAGCCACAAAACATCGATAAAAACATTCACGTCTCTCAAATCCCATAATGCTTAACCGTCTCGGTATATTTTAATCGCCATAATTATATGTTTCCCGATACGTAAATTTTTCGGTTTGACGAATTATTAAGTCATACAGGCGGTAACGCAGCACCGCCCATGAACAAAAAAACCTGTACAATCTTAAGACGTTGACTTAAGGTCTAATATGGCGGTATTTGTTTTTTTTACTTAATTATTATAAGGGTCTTGTGTGTGAGTAATAAAGACTATAATTGCTTGCTAGCTCAAACTATTTGTACGTTTTTTAAACACCGATTCGCACGCTCTAATGACATGTTTTGATGTTTTTTTATTCAGTTTGTTTGTATTGTGATGCTAATTTTCTGTCTGGGCGTTCTTCAATGGGTTCTTGAATTGGTTTTTAATTTTGATGTATTGAACTAAGAAGGAAATTGAGCTGGTTTCAGTGCATGTAGAATTAGAATTTTAGATTTATATTATAATAAAGGTACAAGCTTGGCCTGACTTATAATATCAGTATAACGGTTGGGTTTGAGGTAGTAATACATTCGTCATTCGTCCCTACGTAGTTCAAACTACCGGTAATAAAATGATATTGTAAATTACATTTCAGCCTTGTGTGTTAGCCAACCAGAGGCGGGACAACAATTTGACAAATATATCCGTCCAGTGATGAGACGTCGTGTTTTGAAATGTTTTTTATCCCAAATAGTTACAAAAGGAATCATATTTTATGGTTACCTCGCTATTGTTAGTAACTAAAAAGGCCAGAAATTCAATCATAGGTTAAGATACCTACACTAGTAAATAAATTATATTTTTTTTACTCAACGATCAATCAAATTCCGCGTCGCACTAAAAATCTCATGCAATGAATTTGTCATACTAATCCAAGAGATCGGACAAATAGGCGTCCTTGTTCGCAATAATTAATAGACATGACTAAAAAGTTATTAAATGATTACTTAATCAATTTATCGTTTTCTAAAAATTACATATTCGATACGAGTAACTACGAAAATCTGTGTACATAATTCATCACCTTACGAAATAGAAATAAAATTCCAAGAAAATTAATTATTTATTTGATTAACCATTTAATCAACTTTATAGTCATGTCCATATTATTGTAAACAATGACGCCCATTTATCCGTTCTGCAATACATAAATATATTGTAGAAATGTAATACATAGGTAGAAAACATGCATCTTACTCGGAGATATGACCTTTTTAAACCTTAAGTATAATCTCGTCCTGTCATACTGTCAATTGGCGAGCTATATTTGCTCCGACCGGTTCCTGATAATGTTAATGATAGTGGTTGTATAAACACCTTGACCACTCGTAGCCTTTATTACATTGTACTAAAGTCCATAAACGGTTAGTTAACTGTGTTGGCTTGGCGATGGCAGGACAAGTTATACACTTGACGTCGAAATTCTTTATAAGATTTTAAGTGTAAACATTCTCAATAAAAATTATACACGTAAGTGACATGATTATAATAGGAATCATACGTTACATACATCATCAATTCATCAGCCTAAGATAGTCCACAGCTGGACGTAGCCCTCTCCTATTAACTATGTGTAAGCATTAGAAGGTTATGCAACCGGATTGGCGACCGCAGTAATTTATGTCCAGGTCCACTATGATGACGCTGCTGCCCATCATCAATCTTTTATCAAATGATGGCTAGTGACACTTCAATCCCTTAGTCGACTCTTACGACACCCGCAGGAGGAGTTGGGATGGTGATAAATGTATTCTTACTGCCGTCACCACAGGGCTGAATGATAACAATAAATTATTGGAGTTCATTATAAACATTATAATTTTCATACTCATCTTGATACTATGAATAAGGGGGTAAGAATGAAAGCTACAAGTGACAGAAGTTTTTCTTTTGAACTCAGTATGTCATTGAACTGTGTTCATGAAAGGCATCTGTATGTAATTGAAATGTATTCAATTGTGGGACTTTTTGTGTTAATTGCACATTTAATTAGTCATAAAGAATGTATGAATGAAACTTGTTTTAACAACATAATCTGTGTGTATTTTTAGCTTTTCATCGAATAGATTTCTATAGACATTGTTTTTTGTGTCTTTAGTTTTCCAAGCAAGAAAATAAAGGTTTTGAAGGTATGGTGATTACTACCCAGAAATTTAATCGATGTATTTTTTAGGACTTCAACAACTAATTATATCATCATATTTGATCAATTTCCATCTAAAGTAAGCTTAATTCTCGACTGCTTTACAACTAAGACTTATTTAGATAAATCTATTTCGAAGTCATAACATAACGTTACTTCTGTCATAATAAAGAGTAACTTATCGATAAAATAATAATCTAATGGAAGTCCCTAGCAAAATTTTGTTCATGCTACTTCTATGTCTGGCTTGGTAAAGGTGTGTTTACACCAAACGAGCGAATGCTCATTCTATCCCCTCTCTACGAAATTCGTTCGTTACACAAAACGTGATTCGTCGAAATTCGTTGATTGCGTAGAGTGGGGGATAGAATGAGTATTATATTCGCTCGTTTGGTGTAAACCTTACCTTAACACAAACACCGAAGTTCTCAAATTTCGGAGATTTTTCTCTGTCACTCTAATAACGCCTTCGTTGGAGTGACAGAGACAAATCCCCGAAATTTGCGAACTTTGGTCTTCGCGATAGCAAGCCTGGCCATGACAAAAGAGGCCCGAGGCCCTCCCCGTCCCCGTTACACTTACGTACAAATTCACAAGTGCGAGAGAGGGGCAATACTACGTTTGTGGTTCGCGGTACGGCCTCTGCTCAGATATTTGTGAGCACCCTGGCTGCTCCGATATATCTGGGTGCTTAGGCAAGTTGCCAATCGCTAACGCTTAGTAGCGTATCGTAGTTTTCCCTCTCTGTCACTCTTTCATATTAGTGCGACAATGACAGTTAGCTGCCTTTCGTTTACGATTCACGATTAAGCGTTAGCGATTGGCAACTTGTCTAAGCACGCTGAGGCCCGTTTCTTAAAAGCTTGTAACTTGTAATACAAGTGGGAGTCTCTTTTTACCATCATTAATTAGATAAGGACTTCCGCTTGTATTAAAAGTTAAAAGCTTTCGAGAAATAGGCCCATGATGGCGACTGTACCAACCTATACCGATTTTATCCTCAGTAGACCATAGCCTTAACGACGTCCACAGCACGTGTCTACGACTAAACAATCATTTCCGTTTCCTGTGCGGCAATACAAAGTAACGACGCGAACAAAACCGACTTTATGACTATGAGCTTAAAGTCGATTCGAAAACAAATGAAAGCAAAGACCTATATAATCGTATGTACTTTAGTTCACACTGTTGGCTAGTGATGTACCTAGCAAATAAGAATACGAAATACATATTTATAATTAGTAAGTACATCATAAACACGAATATTCGTACCTTTCCGAATACACGGATTTAAATTTAAACTGTCGTACGACATACAAAAACTGAAATATACCTTCGTCTGTGGTCTTCGAAAATGTGCTATCAAAAATTATGAGCTTGAATAAGTCTAATTATAATTAAAATTTCAAAGGCAAGAGAATCCCGATTTCGGGACGAGGGTATGAGTAACTGAACCATTAAACTCGCGTGTTATTGCAGAAACAAATCGCACGTAGTGACTAGGTACATGATATACTGACTTAATTAGAATAATTCATTTGATTTGTGGATCTCTTTTTTGAATCATGAGGAGTAAATATACATATCATTTAATTCTTAAAAATCCTGATTCTTCAGTAAATAAAATAATGTAAAGTCCGGCAGAGTTAGAATACTTAGAATATTTACTGAACTTATGACTTAGACTTACCAATATTTTTGTATGAGGCAAAGTGTAATACTATAATAAGTATTAATACTATAATATTAGTATTTATAAAAGTAGTGTTCGTAGTAGCATCACTACATTCAATTCACTACTACTAACTGAAAATTTGCAAACCTTATTGCTCGGACTTAAGGTCCACCAATGCCACCGATAGCAACAGTATTGCTCTTAGGTGTTCATAAGATGCATATCACCTAAAACTCTTAATAGAACGTCACTTGATTTAAAATGTACCTTAACGACTTAATATTACAGTTCACTATCTCGAGAAGCTAAATGAGATACGACGTTGCGTTACCAATCGATATTGTAAACGGCCAATGTGGACAAAAAGGTTATAAGTTGAAACACTGTGTATAGGATAATAACTAGTATTTGTACTAGTTGGTGAGTCGGTAAAGGTGATTTTAGGTTGACGGTAAAATCACGTGCTCGGGCATAGGGAGTTAAGATTGCAGTTTTGCGCTGAATCGCGTTATGTTTTTAAATCAGTGTTTCCGTCTTG
>JALPQI010015353.1:0-32915 GCA_025490895.1 Thaumatotibia leucotreta
TGTTGTTTTTCGGTTAATCGTTCCGCCGCTCCGCTGGCTTCAAAAAGCTCGAATTTTTGCCTCCATTCTTGAAATTATTGTTTAATTTTGTTACCAGACAGGTTTAAAGATAATGGAGGTCTCAGCCTATCTATCCATTTTTATTATTTTTTGCGCGTCCAAAATGGCATCCCTTATAGGTTTTTTCTCGGGTCTTGATGTTGTTTCGTCATTATAAAATTGACATCGGTGCCCTTAGAAGACTCTTTAGGGAAAGCTGAAGTACGGCATTAATTCTTTATTGCATGCCCTCGAAACAAGGCGGGAATGTGAGTTTAATTGAATTCTTTTTACCAATTGCGTGTAACTGAACTTATGGCTAGACTAGGTAAGTTTGATCGAAACATAGCTCTTAAATTCTTTGATGTAGGATTTTCATTACAACCTCCTCTGATTGTATAAATTCCAAACAAATTTTCAATCACATCCTGATTCAATCTATTCGTCATTATAAAAAAATTAACATCGGTGCCCTTAGAAGCTGAAGTACGGCGTTAATTGTTTGTTGCATGCCCTCGAAACAAGGTGGGAATATCAGTTTAATTGATTTTTTTTTACCAATTGCGTGTAACTGAACTTATGGCTAGACTAGGTAAGTTTGATCGAAACATAGCTCTTAAATTCTTTGATGTAGGATTTTAATTACTATCTCCTCTGATTGTATAAATTCCAAACAAATTTTCAGTCACATCCTGATTCAATCTATTCGTCATTATAAAATTGACATCGGTGCCCTTAGACGACTCTTGGGAAAGCTGAAGTACGGCGTTAGTTGTATGTTGCATGCCCTCGAAACAAGGAGGGAATGTCAGTTTAATTGAATTCTTTTTACCAATTGCGTGTAACTTAACTTATGGCTAGACTAGGTAAGTTAGATCGAAACATAGCTCTTAAATTCTTTGCTGTAGGATTTTCATTACAACCTCTGATTGTATAAATTCCAAACAAATTTTCAGTCACATCCTGTTTCTATCTATTCGTCATTATAAAATTGACATCGGTGGCCTTAGAAGACTCTTTAGGGAAAGATGAAGTACGGCGTTAATTGTTTGTTGCATGCCCTCGAAACAAAGAGGAAATGTCAGTTTAATTGAATTCTTTTTACCAATTGCGTGTAACTTAACTTATGGCTAGACTAGGTAAGTTAGATCGAAACATAGCTCTTAAATTCTTTGCTGTAGGATTTTCATTACAACCTCCTCTGATTGTATAAATTCCAAACAAATTTTCAATCACATCCTGATTCAATCTATTCGTCATTATAAAATTGACATCGGTGCCCTTAGACGACTCTTTAGGGAAAGCTGAAGTACGGCGTTAGTTGTATGTTGCATGCCCTCGAAACAAGGAGGGAATGTCAGTATAATTGATTTTATTTTACCAATTGCGTGTAACTGAACTTATGGCTAGACTAGGTAAGTTTGATCGAAACAGCTCTCAAATTCTTTGATGTAGGATTTTCATTACAACCTCTGAATCCTCTGATTGTATAAATTCCAAACAAATTTTCAGTCACATCCTGTTTCCATCTATTCGTCATTATAAAATTGACATCGGTGGCCTTAGAAGACTCTTTAGGGAAAGATGAAGTACGGCGTTAATTGTTTGTTGCATGCCCTCGAAACAAAGAGGAAATGTCAGTTTAATTGAATTCTTTTTACCAATTGCGTGTAACTGAACTTATGGCTAGACTAGGTAAGTTAGATCGAAACATAGCTCTTAAATTCTTTGCTGTAGGATTTTCATTACAACCTCCTCTGATTGTATAAATTCCAAACAAATTTTCAATCACATCCTGATTCAATCTATTCGTCATTATAAAATTGACATCGGTGCCCTTAGACGCCTCTTTAGGGAAAGCTGAAGTACGGCGTTAATTGTTTGTTGCATGCCCTCGAAACAAGGAGGGAATGTCAGTTTAATTGAATTCTTTTTACCAATTGCGTGTAACTGAACTTATGGCTAGACTAGGTAAGTTTGAACGAAACAGCTCTTAAATTCTTTGCTGTAGGATTTTCATTACAACCTCCGATCGTATAAATTCGGGCATATGACCCACTGCGTAATCAAACGAAATAGGGCTAGGAATGTATGTAAATGTAAGTGCTACTGAGTGATATGAGTCGCATTCTTGCAAGGCATGGGAGAATTGAGGAAAAAAATAAAAACGATTGTATAAACAACACTTACTTACTATCGTGTTTTAGAGCACACATGAACCACACTTTTGCACAATGCTGACAGTCATAACCCTATTAGCGTTATTTCGGCATGCACCAGCCACAGTTCTAGCGAGCCTGGGATCCGCTTGGCAACCTAAACTTAAGATTTAACATAGCACTATTGTTTGTGGAAACGACTGCAATTTGGCCTTCCAACCCAGAGGGAGAAACTAAGCCTTATTGAGATTAGAGACCGGTTTTCTCACGATGTTTTCCTCCACCGAAAAGCTAGTTCTGAATATCAAGTGACATTTCGTACATACGTTCCGAAAGACCAACATCTGCTACGCACGACGACCAGTAGGTCACAACCGTTTACGCAATTATACAATGCTGAAAGTAAAAACATTAAAAACACTATTTCGGATACAAAAAGTCGAATAACTTTTTTTCCCGGTTGATACATATGGAAAAATTACATATTTAGAAAAATGAGATTTAATTCTTTATTTTAAAGCTAGTTTGGTCTCTGTACGCGAAAAATCATAAAGCGGGTCAGAAACGCCCAATGACCTTTTCAGTCACATCCTATTTCCATCTATTCGTCATTATAAAATTAACATCGGTGCCCATAGAAGACTCTTTAGGGAAAGCTGAAGTACGGCGTTAATTGTTTGTTGCATGCCCTCGAAACAAGGCGGGAAAGTTTCATTGAATTCTTTTTACCAATAGGCTACTTGACTCAAATCAAATTTAGTGCAAAAAATTATTATTTTCTGTAGTATTTATTGAAAAGATCAATATTTTTCGATTACGGTGTATTAAAAGTGTTTGATGAGTACATATTTTTCATTGAAATAATTGTTTTATTTTTGTACTCTGAAAACGGTGTCGGCCATGATGTGACGTCATAGGATCTTAAACTAACTTCATGTCGAATCTTACACGAATGAAACTCGCTATGGACATGTAGGCATGTAGCTTTGTTGTGACATTCATATAACATAAGTGACATGGCAAATGTTTGTTTTCGGTTTGAGTGACGTCACTCCACAGATAATCTAAGCATTAACATGGCTAGTATCGTTTTCGCGCGGTTACGAAAGTTTAAATTTTAAGTTATAATTTTGCGGTTTTCTAGGTCGTGAAAAAATATGTTTATATTTTTTTTCCGTTAATCAGATCATCATCATCATCATCATCATCATCATATCAGCCGAAAGACGTCCACTGCTGAACATAGGCCTCCCCCAAAGATTGCCACAATGACCGGTCCTGCGCCACCCGCATCCAGCGGACTCCTGCGACCTTCACCAGGTCATCGGTCCACCTTGTGGGGGGCCTACCCACGCTGCGCCTTCCGGTACGTGGCCGCCACTCAAGAACCTTCCCGCCCCAACGGCCATCGGTTCTACGCGCAATGTGCCCCGCCCACTGCCACTTCAGTTTAGCGATTCGGAGAGCTATTTCGGTTACTTTGGTTCTGCTGCGGATGGTCTCATTTTTAATCTGATCACGCAGAGAGACTCCTAGCATAGCCCTCTCCATTGCCCTTCAGATCGTATATTATTAATCAGATATTGATTAATAATATACGACAAACTTTAAAAATGGGTCAAGTAGCCTATTGCGTGTAACTGAACTTATGGCTAGACTAGGTAAGTTTGATCTTAACATACCTCTTAAATTTTTTGATGTAGGATTTTCATTAAGTTTAAATCTTTCTTGCCAGTTAGGAAATTATATTTTCAACCAATTCCTACCAATCAAAGGCTCAAAATAGTTATCACAGTCAATTACTATAAGGTGAAAGTCATTTTTTACATTTCTAGGTTATATTTTAATAGCCCCAAGCACTGACAAGGGAGTTCCTGAGAACGCCTTTAACTTAGTTAAAGACTTTCTTAATTCAAACCTTGAAAAGTAGTTTTTATAGTCTTTCAGATGGATAACTTACTTGCCGGCTCCTATATCAATATACATATTCAATTTTCTGTTTCCTAGTCACAAAGTCACAAAGTTCTGCAAAATCTTAAGACACATTTCCAATGCTCCCTAGTAAAACATCTTGCTCTCGCTTGCATTGAGTTAGCTCTTGCTTGTTCTCAGTGTCTACATTTCGAATGTTTCTATAACGGCATTTATGTGCTAGATGCCCTTGTTTCTTGCACACATAGCAATCTTTTTTGTAGCTCCTATCAGTAGAATGTGAACCGCCGCAGCATCTGCATTCTAATCTTCCAGGATTATTGTTGTAAGAAGAATTGTACCCTGTTCTAATGGGTACCGGGTCTTGCTTACAGTTTTCCTCTTTTGGAGCATTTGTATGTTTTCTGCTTCTAGTTGAATATTTTTCGTGTCTTTGGCGGCACTTTCTAAAGCCGTCGCCAACTTAATTGCCTGTTCTAAGGTCAACTTCTCCTCCACAACAGTTTACTAATAATATTTTCATTTTTCAATCCACACACTAATTTGTCTCTTAATGCGTCGTCCAGAAAGCAGCTACTCTTTTTATTTGTACCATAAAATCGTTGATTGTCTGTTGTTCTTTTTGTTGACACCTATAGAATACGAATTTCCACGCAATGCTCTTCTTTTCAACGTAGTGCTCTTTGAGTGTACTTATTAATTGTACGTACGTTTTGTCTTTCGGTATTTCAGGGGACAACAAGTTTTTCAGCACGCCGTAACATTCTGGCCCAATTAACGTTATTAATAAAGCTACTTTTTTCCTTCGTCCGTGATATCGTTGACTATGAAAATTTGTTCCATCCTCTCCATGTAGGCCACGAAATCGCCTCCTTGGCGATAGTTTTCTATACTACCTATCATAGCCATGGTTTTATTTTTTGTCCTCGTCGCCAATATTATATTCTTATTTAAAATAAAACACCGGATATTACACTTAAATGTTTTATTACTTTAGATACATTAGATCTTAATCACCGTTATTCACAATCACCCCATGCGACAGCTGTCAATGTTTTTGGTGCTCTTTGCGCTATTATATAAATACATGACAAAAGGGTACAATCATCTCATCTATAGATAAACATAATGTTTCACTTGCATGCAGCATCCATTCACAACTTTTTCAAGCAAAGGGCGAACTTTCCATAATGTGTCTTTGGCACGATCTTCTCGGCTAATATCATCGTTATAAACGAACTTCAGCGAATTTCTTAGATGCAAAAATCTATTTCTAGGCATATTGTCTGCAACCAACTCGGTACTCGGTATTTGGCTTCCCAGTACATCCTAATTTTGGGATACTTTAAACTAGCCATAACCATGGTGATACCCAAATAGACATAAAGTTCAGATTTGATGGGATACGTACAGATTATTCACAAATGTTTTTAAATAAGGATTTGGCAACAATGGTTTGAATTAAATCATGATCATGAAAGTTTTCAGGCTCGAAAACTAGGTAAGCAGGATGGGTAAACTGTATATCAGTTGGAAATAAATCATCTTCAGTCCAATCTGGTCTTTCAGGATAGTACCGGATATCATACTCGGCTTGCTGGATATTTACACATCCCCTAGTTCGAGCTGGTCTTCCATGAGAACGAACATGACCAGCGCCCCTAGCTCTACCTCCACGCGTCCTCGGTGTATTGTGTGACGTTCCAGAAATCACGCTCATTTGACTCTACAGGGTGGCTGTTAAGTATACCGACAAACTTGAAAGGTGTATTCCTGAACACATTTTGAGGCTATAATTTCATATTAACTTTTCTGGATTCGGCTTAGTTTAAGAGATAATGACATGTTATTCAAAAAACTATTTTCATCACAAGTCACTGAAAAATGCCTGCACGATTAAAATTCTTACACTAGTAGTTTTCATCTCGACATACACACTGATTAAAGTTAGAGAAAATGACGAAAAAGTTTCAGAATAATGTTCAACAAAAAAAAATATCAAAAACCCTGAAAAACAAATTCTTTCCCTACAATTTATTACTGGTCATGTACAAAAAAAAACAAAATATCAAAAAACGGAATAACCAAAAAAAAATTTTTTTGTTCGATAATGACATATGTCACATATTTTTTTTTACTTCTTTTGTTATCAAAAATGCATTGGTAAAGTCTGTCGGTATACTCCTTCCCACCCTGTATGTTTACGCATCTCCTACCTCGAGTGGATCCTCCACGAGTACGTACATGACCAAGACGACTAGATGCCAATACGCGAGTCCGTGGTCCGTTCCTTGAATTCCTAAATTCGGATTGAGGAATTTCATGTTCTAAACTGGTGTCGGACGAGCTGTCTACGTCGCCTGCTATAAAATATGCACGTCTATAATGGCTTGGATTTCGTTATCCCGCAAACCTGTAAATAAAGCACACTCAATGCAACCATGATTTGGGTGAGTACATCATACAGACAAATATCAAAAGATCGGTGTTGCCTCAGCCCTCGCGCTTCTTCTGTATTTCGTAACATTTATTCGAGAGCGGAAGGTGCTCCACTTGTACTTGGCGCAGTTTGTTCGATGATGTCAGACATTAAATGTACTGATCCGTCGTAGGCATTGGGTTGAATCGATAACTTCTCTAATCGACACATTTGTTGATACACGTCGTTGAGCAAATTTCTTGCCTTTTGGGACTGCTTACGGTTGCGGGTTTAAGGCACTCGATTAGTTGACGAACATCGAACCACAATGAATCGGTTATCAAAAGTGTTAGTTTTGAATTGAAAGGTTCTCAGGTCTTTAGCACGTGTGCCCATGTGGTTTTGTATGCCCTCTCGTGTTGAGAATGAAGCTGATCTTCCAGAATATTTGTGAGCCTCATTGAACTTTTTCTTCGGAAACCTCCGATCTTCAAGAACCCATAAGTGGTGACGGAGTCGGACGAGTCTCCTGGTAAGCGAAGGCTACACATCGTCGGTGCAAGCTAAAAGGTTTTAACCTGAAAAAACTTCACCATGAGGTTTAAAACACTCATCACACTGGCGGCTACCCTGCGAGTTTCACCTAAATTTTCCTTTCATATTCCTCACTATTTTGTACACATTTCTACCATTTTTTTATCTTTTCTGTCTACCTACTTCTCATGATAAAATTATTGAAATTGGTCTTGAATCACACTTCGATCGAAAAATATTTTGTTCACGACGAAGATAAATCAATGTAAATAGGTATATTTTAGGTATAGGCAATAAACGTGCATGTTAGAATAAGGAATGATAGTTATAAGTATACAATAGGTAGAAGTATGTTTCTGTATGATATAATGTTGTAATTACTTAAATAGGTTAAGTTTCATAATAAAGAGTTATTGGATGCGATTCTACGGCGGCCGCTAAACCTCCTAATTATTTTAGGCGTCGCTAAACCACTTTGTTATTCTATGAGCAGCTGTCATAATCAAATATTTCTTAAATTTAGGCGGTCTATTCAATTTAGGCTTAGCTGCTTAAATGCTATTCAGTACATGTCTTTTTAAAACAAAAACATAGAAACGTCAAGATAAACTGACTAATTTTAGCGGCGAATAAAACAGTCCCGTTTAAAATAAGGATAACACAAATACATCAAGTTTTACAAAATAATTATTTTCGAAATGGATAAAGAATATGTCATAGCTGCTGTGGTGGCCGACGAGAGGGAGTATGGCGAGGGCGAGGGTGAAAAAATGTTTTTTAAGAGGTTACGAGACGAGTCTAATCCATTTGACCGGTCTGAGCGGAAGTTTCGCAAATTGTTTAGGCTATCGCGGGCCATGGGCCGGCACGTAGTGGACACTTTGTGTGAAGGCGATGCGCTACGAGTAGGGACGGTGCCCCCACATTTAAAGGTATTAAGTGCACTAAATTTTTTTGCCCATGGCAGTTACCAGACTGCTGTGGGAGAAATTAATATACTAGCTCAAAGTCAACTGACAATAAGCCGCAGTCTGGCAGCTGTGTGCCCCATTATTATAGAAAGGTTGACCCCACAGTGGATCAAGTTCCCAGTGACCACTACACCCATCTCGCTCCCTACTCAAACATCCGTCGTATTTAACCAAACGAATAGCGCCGGAACTGAATTTGCGCAAAGTCTGCAAGCGAGTTTCTTTAGAGTTTGAAATAAACCTTCTCCATTCTGGGCGGATAACAGCGGAGCCTGGTGCAAGGGCCCTGGCCTAATACCGCGAAAATCGAAATTCATAAATTTCGAATATTTTTCTGTATTACTCCAACGAAGTCGTCATTAGAGTGAGAGAGACAAATGACTCGACTTTGACTTTTGAAAACAATCATCGGCTACTTGACTTTTGTGAAAATAAAATATGAAATGTGTTGGATATCGTAGTTTACAGTTATAATATTTACATATGTGTATTTGGAATAAAACTAATCAAGTCAATTACAACACCAAATACTAGAATCAGACATCATGAAGTCAACAGTAACTAAAGAATTAAATTTGCCTCGGACAGGGACAGGAAAACCCCTTCATGCGGCTTACTCTTTCAAACCGGTAAACCCTTGATGTGGTAAGCTAAGCTAATCGTTTGGGTAACCCGTTCATTCGCTTACCCAACAATAATGATAACCCGTATTATTCAGGTTAACCGAAACGTATCAACCAGTCACGGGTCGCTAGTGGTCGGGAGCGGACGTGTGCGTCCTTGTCTGCATCCCAGATTGCGTTGCACGCGTCGTTTGCATCCGCTGCGTCGCTTGCGTCATGCGCGTCTCGGAGTGCGTCCTTGCGTCGTGCGCATTTTTTACTACATCTCGGAGTGCGTCCCCCGCGCCGCCTGTGCAGAACAAAAGTGTGTACAGAACTAAAGTGCGACATAGTGATCCCCGGATAGCGCGTTGTATGCGTCCCTGGCGTCGACTGCGTCCCAGATAGTGTCCGGTGCGTCGTCTGCGTCATCTGCGTCCCTGGCGTCGACTGCGTCCCGGATAGCGTCCGGTGCGTCATCTGCGTCCCTGGCGTCGACTGCGTCCCGGATAGTGTCCGGTGCGTCGTCTACGTCATCTGCGTCCCTGGCGTCGACTACGTCCCGGATAGTGTCCGGTGCGTCGTCTGCGTCATCTGCGTCGTCTGCGTCCCTGCCGTCGACTGCGTCCCGGATAGCGTCCGGTGCGTCGTCTGCGTCATCTGCGTCGTCTGCGTCCCGGAGTGCGTCACAACGTGCAGAAATCTTCACGTACCTCGCCCTATATTAAGTAACTGACCTCCCCCCAACAATACCCAGCCCCCCCCCCCCCCGAAAAATTAACCACCTCAACAACAATATGTTCCGTACACCTCCACCATCGCCCAAAAAAGCGCGAAATGTGACAGTGGAAAAGTTGCTCAGAACAGACGACTACCAGACTAGGGCCACAGACACAACCCAGATCCCCTCCACCGGGGCATGAGCCCGCGGGACGAGGCTATGGTATTTGCTAAATAGGTACGCTATAATAAAAACAACGGTGCTATGCTATACATATAAATACTGTCCCCCGAGGCTCGCACCCCCAGAGCCTTCATAGAGCAGGTGACCAAGATCAACCGCGAGTGGCTGGAGGCCGTGCTCAACTTGGACGATTAAACCCGAAACCAGGGATGACCACGACCACCAGTACATTTAAGTTGATTAAATAAACACACGTCTTTATTTGTTTATATTAGTTTACAAGTAGTTTAATTTAGCATTAAGCAAAATATAAGTTGCTTGTATTTTAATTGTAGATTTGTTAGAAAGAAGGAAAAAATATAAGAAATTAATCATTTTCTGTATTTTAATTGTAGGTTTTAAGAAAGAAAGAAAAAATTAAAAGAAATAAACGTTGAACAATAAATATCAACGAGAATAAAGGAAAAAGAAACCCCTCAGGCGCGTCCGGGCACTCGACCCTGGCCCCGACGCGCTCTCCGCCGCTGCCACCTGTGTTATTCCCGATGACGGCTGTCTGTCTCTGACTCCGGCGACGGGAGACCCGCCGTTGCCGTCTCCAAACCCTCGGTCGCCGCTGCTCTCTGCGGTGTCGCCGGGTGGGGCGGGGACCTCCGACTTAAGAGACGCCTTGCCGCCGGATCCGGCCGATGGCGATCAACTGCCAAGGCTGGCTCCACTGTCGCCGTTCTTCCCGCTGCTAAGCGATATTATGAAGATTCTGGAAGCTCATGGCGGCCCACGGCGGGGGAGGATTCGGTCAGCTCCGGCTCTATTACGGCGGACCCGCCGGAGAATGCGCCTGCTGACTCTTCTCCGGGGCCGGGACGACGCGATCTGAGGAGGGGCCGACCGAGGGAGAGAACTGTCATCCGACAGTGCGCGTTCTGCGGATACTTCTCGCGGGCCCCCTCAATCTGATGCGCCACCTTAAGACGCGAACTGATATGTATACTGATCAGATGTTGGATAAGGTGGTCAGTAGTGGTATTTAATGAATATTTATATTGTATTTATCTAAACTATGACAAATAATACTATGGAATTCCGCTTTTTAATTCATGTGACCTTGACGCCGATTTCACGCCGAAATCACGCCGCCGCCGCCGACTTTTCAGCAAACGCCGCCGCCGATCATTTTTAGATCGGCGCACACGTCTAAATTCTAGTGACATATTATAGTAATTTTTCATATTTTGACATTAAACACCAAATAATATTTAATAAAAAGCAAAAAAAATGCCACCAGTAAAGAGCAAAGCGACTACGAGCACGGCGGCGGCAGTTAACAGGTTGGTGGATACCGTTAATAATCTTCAAACCGAAATTTCTGACATGAAGAACAAATTAGACTGGTGTAATTTTACGATTATGGAACAGCAAAAACTACTCACCATCCAACATGACAGCATCCAGACAATCCTGAGGGCAATCACGGGCAAGAATGTGCAACCACTTCACGTCTCACAAGTACCACAACAATTGTCATTTAATTAGTCAGGGCCCGAGGGTATTTCTGTCTGATGATCACCAAGGGTCCACCACTGTGACACCGCTGCCACCTGACACAAAACTGTCACCGATACCGACAGCGGAACCGCCTAAACCCCGAGTCCACCGTACTAGACGGCGTCGCGGCACTTCCCAGCAACCTAGCCAGTGACACATTGTATATGCGTTATAAATTGATGGCTTACATGTGTAACGATGCGAATTGGTCAGCAACCGCGCAATGTATCGAATTGTTAGCAATATTCACAACCGCACTGTCATTGCTTGGTACGGCCGCTGCGAGTATGCCGCGAACTAGGGGGACGACCGGCACGGTCGTGCCGATGACAAATAGTGTCGATAAATTGTTGATGTGTTTGATTACATTCAATTTTTATTTCATATTTTGACCTCTGTGTCAATATCTTATCTTCATTGAGGTAAAACAATATAAATGGATTATATCGCGTATATTAATTATTTTGAGCCTCTTACAATCATCGTTGTCAAAGATTAAAATTGTTTTATTTTAATATATTACAATCGCGGAAACAGAAGTTAACGTTATCTTTATTAAGGGTGTACGTCTAAATAATTATTTGTTCATTTGATTCCCAGCAACAATTACGATAATGTCATTATAAAATACTTCGTTTATATATTTATTAACACTATATTTTGCACTGTCCTGTTGGCTCATAATGGGCCAAAGATGCTCGCGATATGTCTGTGTAAATATTAAATAATTGAGATGTTTATTGGTTCATGGAATTTATTAAAGTCATTTATATAATTTTCTATTTTACAAGTCACCTCTGTTCGTTGCCAGATCAAATTTATAAAAACGAGACATTTTATTTACAGCCAATTGAAAATATGAATAGGTTTCATTCATACATGTGGCAAAGGCCCAACCCCGGAGACAACGAAACTTATTAGGCCCTGGTTTTTCTGGCCGGCGACCGACGACATTCGAATGTTTTGTTCGCGAATGTTTGAGGGTGGTTTCTCTGACACGTCGTCGGTTACCCGCTGCCGGCGAAGTTTCAGAGAAATCCCTCACTGAATATAGTCATTTAGAGGTCTGGGGGTGTTATGTTGGTCGAAAGATTGATTTCTTTCGTCTACCCTTTCCTTTACCATTGTCTTTGCGAAAAAACTTTTGTTTATTGTAGTATGACATTCCTGTTTTTCACCCTCAGAGAATCTTGTCTTTCTTTTAATGGATGTTTTTTTAGCAGCACCTGCAGGCACATTCAGCCAAGCAACAGGGCCCTCAAGTAACTGTACTACCTGAATTAATCTTTCCTGATCAAACAGATGCTCCTCAGATCGAGAATGTTTATAAGAGCTCGCTGTAAAATTTTATCTGTCAACTCTTGTAGAAGTCCGTCCCTTCTGGTGTCTATACATTCACTTCTCTTGCCACAAATTACCTTAAGGCACACCTCTATGCTTTTCCCGTACTCGAAACCTTTTCCTGTTGGTAGTAGTACTTACTTAGTATTAGTTTCTAGAACGCCACCGGGTTTAATTCCTATGGGGAGTTATATACCCAATCTATTATCTCTTGGAGGTGCTTCCTAACTAGCTCCCTGCTCATTCTCATCCTGCTCATCCCTCTGCTCTAATACTGCGTTTGATAGGCCAGCCAACACCTCCGTTCCAAGTAAATAATCCTTTTCTTTCGTGAAACAGCAGAGCTCCTCATCAATTTTTAAATCAATGAAAGGTGGTGTGGCCGTAAAATTTTGTAGGGCCTTGGCGTATTTCACCTCTTTCCAAGTGGGTAGCCCAAAGTGCTGAAGCTTCATACCATCAGCGTCTTGACCCTCTCAGGCAATGCATTCTTTACTATTTTTTTTTCTTATCTATCTCGGATTGTAATGGCCTCAGAGCCAAAGTTCTGTTCTCCGTCGTGGCCAGAAACGGCGGTGGTGCTTGTTGTAGCGGAGGTGCTACGGGTATTTCTGGCACACCAACATAAGTGCGCCACTTTCGTACTGCATAAACTGCGAGAGGTAGCCAACCTGGTTCATAAGTGCATCTATTCGAGGATCCGCCTCCCCTCTCCCATCGTGTCTTCCTCTTATGAGACGGTCTCTCCGACTCTGAGTTGGATGAGTCCGAAGAAGCGTCAGCTTCCACGGCTCCGAGCTGATCTGGATGATCCTCCCTCCTCCTTTTTCGCACCTCTGGCACTCATATTCACTGTAAAATTCGTACTTATAGTATAAACAATAACTTTTATTCAATTTTTAAAACTTTTTGGAACTTTCACGGTGGTGAGAAACAGACGCAATGACAATTCAGTACCGGTTCCCGGCTAGCCGGCGACAATGACGCACAAATACCAACCTACCTTAAATTTTAACCTATATTCCAATATATTGATTTAAACTTTCACGATTATCACTCATATTTTAAAGACAAACGGGTCTTAATCGCGTAAACTTACGTTTAATTATATCCTGGCGTTTCGGGCATGACGTTACACCCGTGGTCGCAGGCAGACACCACGCCTGCCTGCGACCACGGGTGTAAGTTTACGCGATTAAGACCCGTTTGTCTTTAAAATATGACTATATTCCAATCTTGAAAAATCCAAGTCGGATTCCACCTTTTCGGTGATATCTTCGGTGATAAGGATAGCGTGGTAACATCATCATATGAAGGTGAATATATTTTCCGCTGGAATTGAGAAAACATGTGAGAGTTCTACAGATTTTAACCACCGCGTGTCTATGTTTTAGGCAGGGACCGGAACCGTTATTGAAATAACTGTTCATTTCGTTCCAGTAACGTTATAATTTATCGTTCTTGAATGAACCGGTTAATCCATTAAACGAACATATAAAATAAAAATCGTCCTGCTAATTGTTAAGATCACTGAACGAAATTTTAAAGTTAGTGAAATAAAAAAATACCGGTTAAATCCAGACGTGACGTCTGCCGCGGCTGCGAGCTTGCACGAAAGCCCGGTTCACACGTATTAAGTTGTCAAGTACTAAACTAAATTTTAAGTAAGCGTTTACACGTCGTAACGGCTAAGCTCTTTACTCGGCCCGAGATGGACGATCAACAGCGCGTTATAGTCACTTCAGTACTAAAATTCGTATTAAACGAGGTTCTATACCTGAAAACCTATTTAGATTCCAATACTTGTCAAAAAGTATTGCTATTAAAATGAAATGTTAGGTGGCTCGGTATATTTTCACTTCTGTAAATGTTATAGGTAGCTGCTTATTTTATCTATATTGTTAAATACAACATTTAACGTATTGCGAAAACACAAATCAAATTATTTAGTAACTAAATATTTTGATTTGTACTTTTAATTTTTCTCCAGTAGTCACACTACTTAATACTATATAAATTATAAATATTAGATGTCATATACCAAAGAAAAACGACCAAGATCACCTATGTCCGAGGTGGGTGATCTTGGTCGTTTTTCTTTGGTATATGACATCTAATATTTATAATTTACAACATTTAAATCTACTTCTTAACTAAAAAATCTTATTTAAATACTTATCGCAAAAGAAGATATTTAATTTAAATGTTTTATCGGAGAAAAGTTTAAATTACAATGGCAATAACTCAGGAATTAACAACATTTGGTACCAATTAATAGTCTCGTAATGTGCGATTACATTTTTATGAAAACTGGCTAGGTTACCAAAAGGTTGTTTTTTTCTGAAACGTTACAAATGTTACAATGACGATAACACGTGTCACTGTGACATTTCGCCAACTTTGGTATTTTTTTTGACGTATATTGGAATCCGGTTCAGTTTGGTATATAAAGCTATCTATGTGCAAAACATAAACCTAGGTGGGACTTCCCTATGGAAGGCTAGATGGTGTAAAATGGGAGAAACCTATGTCCTGCAGTAGACTAGTACAGGCTGATGATGATGATGTCGGAAGTGATGTGATATCCTAGGAATTTGTCTGCTAATTCATAGTTTTAAGAATAATCTAAACGCGGACGGAGACAACGGCTAAAACGAGCTGTCTTAATTTATTAATATCGCTGTGTACCGATGGTTGGTTATTTCTGAAACGTCACAATGGTAATGACATGAGACAGCGTGACATTTCGCCATCTTTGGTAGTCTTTGGTAGTTTGGTTTGACGTGTATTGGAATTTAAATACGTTATAAACTATAGACGAACTTAAGGATGAAATAGAAAGAGAAACGAGAGCACCGTCAAGACTGAGTGAGAAACTGGATAAGCCGAAGAAATGATTTTTTCTTGAGTCACTAATATTCACCGAATTCAATGCTTCATGTAATAAATCAAACCATTTTATATGTGGTTTGTAAATGTCATCGGTGCCAGAGCCGGATTTTGTAGAATCTTAATTTTTTTTTTTATTGTTGAGAGTACGTCGATCGGACACTTTTGATTTTTGATTCGGCTTCCTTGATACCAAAATTAAGCATCGCCTGGCCGATACTATGTCGGCGATCCCTTGTTGCTTAACATACTTATTTCTATAATAGGCGCTCCTTATATTCCATGAACGATCCAGTTTAATATATTCTTCGATAAACCGGAATGTAGTATCTTCCCCACCACTTTGACATTTTCAATAAATATGGTTAGCTCACGAACATGTAATCGCAACCGCTTCGCCTCACTTATACAGTTTACTAATATTTAACTAAATCGTACTGTCCAAATGTGTCAAGTGATAAGTCACGCCTACCCAACTTAACCGAAAAATAGACGGAATTCTAATCTACTTGCTTAAGTGCGCACTCAATATTAAATTGTAACTTATTACTAAATTGAATTGATAAAAACTAAGTTAAAATTTAGTTGACTACTTGACAACTTAATACGTGTGAACCGGGCTGAAGCGATGTTGCTCGAGCGAGGCGACGTTGCCTCGTTTTTCTATCAAGCCGCTTTAGTCGTTGGATTCACACAGTTCAAAGAGTGAACGGTTCAGTCAATTCGTAGGTTGTGTTGTGAGACTTGTAAGACATATTGAAGAGTCTTACGTTCCCTGTGTCACATGTGTCGCATAGGTATTGATGATACGTAAATGCAGCTACTACCCTGTTACACACAAGTATGCTATTTTAAAATAGACGAGTAACACCTAACCACTTTGAAATGGTTTTATTAAATAGTATGGTCTATATGGCCCTAAAGACAGCTTCATAAAAATACTTACCAGTGAGCCAGAAACTCGCATGAAAAACTCGTTTAATTATAAATATTAGATGTCATATACCAAAGAAAAACTAAAAGAACAAATCAAAATATTTAGTTAATAAATAATTTGATTTGTAGTTTCGCAATATGTTCAAACTCGTTTAACTTCATTTTTTATCGTTTTAGGCATGCCTAACCCATTCAACTTAAGTTAACACAGATTGGCGTCATTTGCCGATAAATTCTGTTACTCTATTTGAATCTGTTAACTAAAATAGTTACGCGTGGCCAATCGAAAGTACGAAACGAAACAGTGTGTTTAACGCTGCGCGGCCGGCGCGCTATAGGCATAGGCAAAGCTGAGGCGAGGCAGGGCGGGGCGCCCCGCGCGGGGAGCCGGGGATCACCCGGTTTGTTTGTTTACTTCATTCATTTGCCAGTGCGTGTTACTATTAAGGGGAACCTGGGGACCTTTGATCCCTAGGGGACACTTGGTAAACTTTTTTTTTTACGCTGGCAACACTGATTCATTCATTCCGAACTTCACTTTCTATCATGGCACAAATTGACAAATCGTCGGGTGAGAATGCAATTGTGCCATATCCATTTTCAAGCAAAATCGGTTTTTAATGGTTCTTGATAGCATATTTTTTTTGTAGTTCATAGCAGTAATCGATTTTTGAAAATTCTTATTTTATATTTAAAAAAAACATTTATTTTTGTGCCATATCCACAAACCGCAATAAATAGTGATTACAATATTGTGCCATGTCCGGACATGACACAAATTTACGGTTAACAGCCTATTTATAAGTGTGCCAAGCGACTAACCGATCAACATTTTTGTGACATAATTCATTAATCGATTTGATTGTATCGATTCGATACTTTTTTTACCTACCCTATCTTTTGATAAATGACAATAAAGAAGGTAGGTTTGATTTATAATGATTTGTGTCATTCATACTTCAAGCTTTTATCTTAATAAGTTGCTGGTATAAATACCTAATATTTATAATTACGAGTACCTAACCATAAATTGTAAGAATGACATATATTATACTACAGAAAAAGTGACCGAACCCCCTATGACTAGGACTGGAATCGATCCAGCGACCTCCTGCTTTCCTGCCATGCCATGCCATTTAAGTCCTGGCACATAAGGCCTCGGTCACTATTCCTGAAGTACCTACATATTACATGACATGTCTTTTAATTTATAGAGCGTGTATTTAGGTACTTAAACTGTAATATTATTCGTTGATAAGAAATAATAACGTTAATATGTCATTCATTCAAACGTATTATAAGCCGTTCTCATCGATATTTTTTACATTACCACTAGATATCGTTGTAAAGCTTATCATTTTACAAAATAGAGGAGGTCACCTTTTAGATGGTACCTATTTACAAGAAAGTAAAAAAACGATTCACATAAATATTAGAAATCAATATATTATAGGCACCATATTCACGTGAATTATTATGTCTTCATATTCGAGATAAACTATCGTCTTGACTTGAAATAAATCTAGTCGTAAAATAACTTTTATTTGCATAAACAATTGTATTTAATGTCTACCTTTCTTGACATTGCACTAACATTTTGTGACACATCCATAACTTTGTGTCATATCATACATAGCAAGTTAAACAGTTTCTTACCGAAATGGATATGGCAATTGTAAAACTACTTATATCTCATGACTATTATAAGTTAAACATTAATTGTATATAACAAAAAACAGTAAATGAATATACTAAAGTGTCAGTTAAGTTAAATATTGCAAAATTATAAGACATTCCAAGAAATATTTTTTTTTGTTTCATTTCGCTCTCCTCTAAACCAAGGCAAGTGGCGTATAGCACAATTGCATTCTCAACCGACGAAATGTCAGTAGTTTGCAAATGGTGGACAGTGAAATATTTACGTCGTGCTGTATTTGATTTTCGGTAAGAGTTGAGGGGATTTATTAAACAAAATGGGTGGAAATGTTTTAATTGATTGTGTTTATTTTGTTAGTTGTTTATTGAAGTGTAGATTAGCTTCAATTAACTTGAAATAGGTAATCACAAAATCTGAGTTCATTAGGTTTTATAAATTGTCTATATGTGGGGAGACTTGTTACTTTTATTTGGGGGTGACATGATCCCGGGATCATGTGTCCCATAAAGGAATCAAGTCTACCCTGTTTTTGAATAATTAAACGTTCATACGTAGAACTGCCATAAATATATTATTTTTCACCACACTACTCGCAATGCACCTTCTTTTTTATAATAAATAACTATACTTTTTAGGAAGCTATGCCGAAAGTACAAGACTAAAGAAGTTTCCAAAAAAGAATTCCTGTAGATAAGGAGAAACTAAAAATTGCTGTAGCTGCAGTATTAGCTGGAAATACTACAAAGGGCACTGCAAAAAATATGGTGTACCTATTATGACATTGAAAAGATACGCAAGATGCCAACAAGCGTCTGATGTAGAAATACAGTATGAACCTAACTTCAAGCAATCACAGGTATGAACTGATGATGAAGAATTAGAGTTATCTGAATATCTACAGACAGCTTGTAAGTTGTTTTATGGCCTCACCCCAAAAAACGTTCGTTCTTTGACATATCAATTTGTTAAAAGGAATAACAAAAAAAATCCAGACAATTGGGAACTTAGACAGGAAGCTAGTTATGACTGGTTTTGGGGATACATGCAGGACCATAAAGAGTTGTCACTAAGAAAACCAGAGGCTACAAGCTTGTCACGAGCAACAAGCTTTAGGCTGCGGCTCCATTGAGGCGGAGAGGAGCGGAGTTGTGCAAAATTGACAAATTACATTCTTCAAATTCAAAATTCGAAACACTGTGATGCGGTCTCATTGGCCAATTTTGCACATCTCCGCTCCTCTCCGCCTCAATGGAGCTGCAGCCTAAATAGACATAATGTCAATCGGTTCTTCGAAAAATTGAAAAAAACTAATGGACAGATACAAATTTGATCCGCAACAAATATACAATGTTGATGAAACTGGGATAACAACAGTCCATAAACCAAAAAAAATTGTAGCTTGTCGAGGTCTAAAACAAGTATCTAAAGTCAGCCTCCGTAGCCTAGTTGGTAGTGACCCTGCCTACGAAGCTGGAGGTTCCGGGTTCGAATCCCGGCGAGGGCATTATTTGTGTGTTTATTAATCACAAATATTTGTTTCTTGGTCATGGCTGTCCATGTATTTAAGTATCTGTATGTATCTATCTATTATATACATCGTCGCCTGGTACCCACGCCACAAGCCTTAATTGAGCTTACCGTGGGACTAGGTCGATTTGTGTAAGATGTCCCAAGATATTTATTTATTTAAAAAGTTACATCTGCTGAAAGAGTCGGAGAGGCGGCTACCACATAGACAAGTTGAGCGGCCACGAGAACTTCAGTTCATGGAAATTTACTATGAAGAACATCCTAATAATGGATAGCTTATGGAAGTGCGTCCTGGGTGAGGATACAGACTCGACCCGCGACGAACGTGCTCTCGCGCGTATTTGTCTCTCAGTTACATCCACGTGCCATCAGTATGTCCAAAATGCAAAAACAAGCAAGGAAGCATGGACAAACCTAGTCAAAGTATTTGACGACTCTGGACTGGCACGGAAAGTTCTTTTGCTATTGCTACGTAAGTTGCACCGCATTTAACTTAGCTCATTTAGCACAATGACATGACAGACTATATACGAGAAACAATGGAGCTCGTGCAGCAACTTGCAGACATAGAAAAAGTAATTGAGGATGGAGAGGTCGCAAAGATCCTGCTGTCGGGATTGCCTCAGGACTATCAAACGTTGGTAACCAATCTGGAAACTATTAGCATGACGTCTACACTGAGCAGTGAGGTTGTCAGGACTCGGATGTTACAGGAGGAGGCTAGAAGAGCCGACACCACCCTTAACCCATTCAATGCCGAAGACGCGAATTCGCGTCCTATGTATGCGTAAACGTGATGCCGAGGACGCAAATTCGCGTCCTCGAGTTATTTCTTTTTTTTTGCTAGAAATCAACTGTACTTAAAAGCTGATACCAAAATGTTATTTTATTTATGGAGGATAATATTATACCGTCGCTGGTTTCTGGATTCAATGCATTTGTAATTTTCATAATTCTTATCTCGGATGCCGAAGACGCGAATTCGCGTCCTGTGTATGCGTAAACAAGATGCCGAGGACGCGAATTAGCGTCCTTCAAGTGTGAAATAACCTAATGCCGCAGACGCGAATTCGCGTCCTTGAAGTGTGATAATATAACCTAATGCCGCGGACGCGAATTCGCGTCCATTGAAATGTTAACGTGATGCCGTGGACGCGAATTCACGTCATCGCGTAGAAAGCGGCGGCGCTGCGTGATAATTAAAAATATGGGGCGTCAGCAATGAATGGGTTAACAGTGGAACGGCCTTCGTCTCAAACTCTCCAGCCCGTTCAAACTTAAGGCGTTGCACATTTTGTGGGAAGTCAGGCCATCTCAAGAAGTCTTGTTTTAAGCTCAAGAGGAAGAAGAAAGAAGATCGAGCGGCCCCCAACGGCTTGCTAGCTTCTGCCTTCACTGCGACAATCAGTGACTTTGTTATTGATTCGGGATGCAGCAACACCATGGTGCAGGCAGCGCAGCGATTTACTTCAGTCACTCAAGCCTGCGGATAGTGAAGTGATTATTGCTAACACTAAATTGAAATGCACTGGTAGAGGAAATGTGTAGCTACAGTTAAATGATAGCAATAATTCTTTTTAACATAAAGATGTTCTGTATGTTCCTGATCTCTCAGCCAATTTGCTTTCGGATACGGAGTTGGAAGAACTGAAGGACTGTGCAACCTGCCTCAATGGAAAGATAGCAGGCAAGCCATATCCGTCAGCCACCACTCATCGTGCCAGTCAAGCTCTGCAGCTCATCCGCTCCGACGTACTTGGACCTCTGCCTGTGGAGAGCTGGGGTGGCTCTCGCTACGTCGTCACGTTCACTGATGACTGTACGAGGATGACCCACGCCTACACTTTAAAAAGTCTAAAGTAAAATGAGTTTCAGGAGATGATGAGCGGTTCTGCACCGGCAGTGAACACGATGACTTTAGAGTCGTCACGTGACGAGGGTACGCCGCGGCAGCCTGTGACGTTATCTGACGTCGAAACGCCGCCGCATTGCGTTACACCACCGTCGAGGGGGGTGACACATTCAGGAAAAGAGAACTTCTCTGTTCCCGTGCCGCCAGTGTCTTCACGCCGTCCTGTTCGCAGTACTCGCAATAGGTTGCCAAATAGGTATGAAGATTATGATCTTGATTATTCTCTCTTGACCCGAGATGGCGGTAGTTTGCAGGCAGATCCTCTAACGGTCGGCAATTTTGAACGGCCAAATAATAGGACCGATTGAGTTGCCAGCGATCCTGAACGGACAAAATTACCTCCAATTTCTGGAGAACGATTTGCCTGTTTTACTAGAAGATACGCCGTTGGCTTTGACACTAAGGATGTGGTACCAACAAGACGGATGCACACTATGCACGCCTAGTCCGCCAGCACCTGGACATCACTTTCCCTCGGAGATGGATTGGGCGATTGGGGCCAATTCCATGGCCACCGAGGTCCCCGGACTTAAATCCAATGGATTTTTTTACTGGGGATGTTTGAAGGATAAAGTGTATGCGAAACCAATAAGATCAGAAGAAGAATTACGACAACGAGTTTTCGAGGCAGCCCGCAGCATTTCTTTTTATTTATTTACAATAACAATACAAAGATGCTTACTACTACAATTTCGCCAAACCAAAGTTTAACGGCGAGGTTAAGCGCTCTTATTAATACTTATAATTACTTATTAGCATGCACCATCAGCAATATAAAACTAACAGCTAACTTTTTGTACTCTATTAGCACTTAAATCTAAAATTAAAATAACTATGTGAGAGTATCTAATAGGAACTTTTTTACTTTGTTTTTAAAAACTACTTTACTACTACTATTATTGCAACAATTTTCAAGGAAAACATTGTTAAAAATTCGAGGTATAAGGTAACTGCGCGTTCTCTTACCGTAATAGTTATTAGCAGACGGCTCAACATATTTCCGAATGGTCGTATCTCTTAAGTTACGAGTGTTTAATTTAGGCTTTTTAAAATCGGTTTTTTTAAACTGGTCAGTTGCTATTAGGTACTTTATTTTTTCATGCACTGGCAAGATTTCAATTTTTTGGTATAAGACTAAATAGTTACGGTTGCACTGTTCTAACATGTTCTTATCTGAAATAGTTTTTAATAATCTAGTTTGTAAATGTAGTATCCTATCCAGATAAGTTTTAAATGTACGTCCGTATGCTATAGCTCCATAACCTATAACTGCGTCTGCCAGTGCATGATATATCATACATAGGATTTTTTTATTTGCTACATTTTTTAAAGTAATGAACTTACATAATATGGACCGCAATTTGTTACATAGTGTGTCTACATGATTTTTCCAATTTAGATTTTTGTCAATAGTTAGGCCAAGGTATTTGAATGTTTCAACGACTTCTAAACTTCTACAATTACAATCTTTTTCTTTTTTATGCAGGCACTCATATGTGTGTCCAATTACATTAATAGACTTCAAATTCGTTTTTAAATAGGGAGAACTTATAATCATACACTTAGTCTTTACTACATTTAAAATAATCCCATTATCATGTGACCATTTTATTATGTTTATAAAATCTTCCTGAATACATTGTTCAATCTTAGCTATATCTTTATCTGCGTACAGAAGGCATGTATCGTCGGCATACATATATATTGAACAGTTACGGACCACATTAGTTATGCTATTTACGTGCATAATGTACCCCACTGGGCCATATACCGACCCGGTCGGGACACCGGTCAGCACCTCTGCGTCGTCGCCTTCGACTCCGTCGATAGCGGCGCGCAGGGTCCTTCGAGACAGGTACGCCCGGAACCATTTCAGCATTGGACCACGAACACCACACTCATCCATCGCCTGCACAAGCTGTTCGTGGTCCAATGTGTCAAATGCTTTTTTAAAATCAATAAAAAGTATACCTACGTACTTCTTCTTATCTAAGTTACTGTATACTTCATCTGTAAAATCTGCCAAGGCTGTGGAGGTACTACGACCCGGTCTAAAACCATACTGCTTATCATTGATAATATTGTTTTTCTCCAAAAAAGCACTTATTTGTTTTATTACAATTTTTTCAGTTATTTTATTAATTATAGACAAAATCGCTATGGGCCTATAATTTCCATAATCTAAGTGGTCACCTTGTTTATATATAGGCCGTATAATAGCTTGTTTTAATTCATCTGGGTATTTTCCCATAGATACACACATATTTACAAAATTCGCTAAAACGGGACTTATTTCTCTTGAAACATATTTTAAATCTTGCATCCTGATCCTATCCCTACCCGGCGATTTTGTACTCATAGTACCTAAAACCTTCTCGACATCGCTGTGATTTATTTTTTGGAATCTAAAACTGACATTACATTGGTTAACATACCTTTCGCGATCTAGAAACTTGGTGTTACAGGTATGTTTAATATCAACTATTTCTTGAGTAAATGTGTTAGCGAATTTTGTGCATATGTTTTTAACAGAATCAGTTTTTCCTAGGTATTTCATAACTACGGAGTCGACAGTCGGTTTGGGGGCCCCTAGCCAAGAGTTTATTGTAGCCCAAATTTTTCTAATATTATTTTCACATCTTTTTATTTCACTCTGTTTATATTTTTGTTTACATGTGTATATATATTTATTAGTCAAATTTCTAAAATTAGTGTAATTTAATCTATTAGTGGCATTTTTTGGATTATTCTTCCATATTCTAAAAAGTTCGTCCCTTCTTTGTAACATGTTACTAATAGCACTATCCATCCACGGCTCCCGTTTTTTTCTTTTTTTGTGATTAAGGGTAATTTTTGATTGTTCATAAATCGAATTAAAAAGATTAAACATTTTTTTATACAATATAATAGGACACGTAATGCATTTAAATTCACTCCAGTTCACTTCGTCCAGTTTTTCTTTAATTATATTAGAATTCAACACACATACCGATGAGTCCGATGACCCTCCATACTTTTGTTTACTCGAACAGCTGATCCTGGTCGCTATAGATGCACCTACAACATAATGGTCGGATAGTTTGTATGTGAGAATGTGTGCGGCTAGGCGATGCGCGGGCGCACGCACCCACACATGGTCGATGCACGTAGATACTAGCCGGCCTGCCGTTATCTCTTCCCGCGTACACTGGTTTATCAGACAGAGTAGGCCGCGTCCACATAAAGTACTTTTATAAGCCTCGGTCGTGTTGTTAGAAGTCATTAAGTCGATATTTGCGTCACCCGTTAATATTATATGATCCTTATCTGGTATATCCTTTATTATTCTATCTAAATCTTGTATAAAACGTAACTTATTTGTGTTAGGTGGTCTGTAGGTTCCTATTATATGCGTGGATCTTTTTGAAACACTTATCACTGCATGTATTGCTTCCATTGCAGGTCCCTGTTGTGTACTTTTTATATTTACTTCAATATTATTTTTCGTGTACATTATTAATCCTCCACCTCTACGATTCTCTCTCGTAACTGAATGCATATCGTATCCATGGATAAAATAAATCGGTAACTCTTCTTTTCTTACGTTAATTTCGCTTAATATTATGACGTCTAAGGTTTGCTCTGTTTTTTCAAGAAAACATAACAGCTCATTAAAGTTTTTACGTAGTGATCTTATGTTCAAATGAATTATTTGAAACTCTTGCGCAGATTTCTTTATATAATTTCTCCATTTATCTATACTCTCAAATCTAGTAAACTCAAAATTATCGTTTATTTCTTCAAGTTTGTCTCCCATAAAATTCGGTATTTAAATCTAACTAGTAGTGTGTATACACCCTAGCGTACAAGCTATTGAGACGCAGCTAACGACGTTGAATCGGTGTCTGTACCTAGGTGTTTCGCTATATCGGTGTCGGATTTAATTTGATATATTCTGGAAGCTTCGGTTTTTTTAATTAATATTTTTAGGTCTTGTACCCATAATTTATAAGTTCCTTTAAGCGAAGTTTTTGCGTTCCAAAATACCTTCCTTAATTGTTTTGTGAGGTTCTCATTAATATATATACGGTTACCGTTATTATTGTCAAATATATCCTTATTACACAGACTTGTTTTCTTCAGCTTGAGCCAGGCGGCACGGTGGACTTTAGAGCGCAGCTTGATAACACTCGGGCTCGGGCGCGACTCGTCTTGCTTTTGTCGCCCTACCCTCCTTACAGATTCGATACCGGTACAGTCCAGATTCATTTTTTCAGCAATTTTTTTGACTATGGTACCTGTCAGCTCGTTAGTCGCTTCCTCTACTCCTACCAATTCAATCTCTTCTTCAACTTCCTTCATCTCTAACTGTGTAATACGTTCCTCAAGTGACTCGTTTATTTTTTGCAAGTGTACATTTTTCCTTTCTAGCGCAGTAATCTTGTTTTCAGCATTTTTTTTGAACTCTGTCATTATCTGATACTGTTCCGAGTAGAACTCCACACTCTCAGAGCTTAACGCTCTCAATTTTTTCTTGTAAACTAAAAATTACTTCAAGTTTTTCATTGATTTCCGCTAGTATGACCTGAGATTCGGGGGTCGCTTTGGGAATATCCAATGATATTCTTGTAGGCTGCTGCACACTCGGGCTCTGGCTGCTGGAGCTGCCTTCTTTTTTCGCACAAGAGTCGCACATACCATTTTTCGAAAATTGCTTATTAAGACACTTTTTGTGGTATACTGTGTCACACTGTCCTTTGCACTTAACGACATCCTCCATTGTCGTCGCTACAAATTGTTTACACTTTTTGCACTGATTCATTTTACACTATCGATATGTACACGCTAACGATTATCTCACGCGTCCGCACTCAGAGCGCACTCGCACGGACTACGACGCTCTCTCTCTCACGACGCTCGACTCTGATATTCATTTAAGAAGATTAGGACGAAACTTTATTAAGCGATGTTTTTTGTGTATTCGAGTCAGAGGGCACCAATTTGAACATTTGTTATAACACGTGTTTTTAATAATAAAAAACATTTAAACTCAACTATTTTATTTTAGTTTAAGGCCTTAGGCTGGATTTTACCAAACTATTATTAGATTAGAGTTTTGACATTACTATCCGAGAATAAGCTTTATTCTTCGAAAAAATCCAGCCTTAGTCAGATATTACCCCTATTCTAAGTTTCCAAAGATTTATTTTCCATTTATTTCTTGTAAAAGTTGTAAATAAATAAGAAACCACGATACCAATAAGAAATAACTGCGTACGAAATGATTTCAAATAAAAAACAGCGGCTAACGCCATTCCTACATTTATTTAATTTAAATGGGACAATGATACTGTGTTCCAAAATCTTGCCATTTCAACCACCAGGTATTATAACTATTTAAAATCAGCATAACACACACAATACTTAACCGTAGTTATTTCATGTACGGTCTAGTATTTTTTTTTCACAGCAGGATCAAAGTGATCAAAGACCAACTTTTTGTTACTACTGATAATTTATTTTAAAATCAATTGCGTTTCATTCGCATTTAATATTTAAGTTCGACAACATAACACTTGCGTTATTAAATGTATCTTTATTTGATAGAGTTCTGATAAAAAAATGTAGTATAAGAGCTATCCACGTAAATTATGACACGTAAAATGTAAAAAAATGGATAAGTTCGAAAAAAGAAATTAAAACGTCAATATCTCGAAAACCGTCCAACTTTTACTGAGGTCATGTTAGGTTGGTTGGGTATCTCTTGGGTCGACCTACCTCCTGTGTCAGGCTGAACCACTATTTATGGGACACCCTGTAGAATACTTTAAAATAAAACTATTTCGAACATAATCGGCCCAGCCATTTTTGAATAAACGGCGCGTCCGTCTGCTATTGCAACATAAGGACATCCGCCAAGTTAGCAGCGCACGTTCCACCGACCAGCCGCACGAGGTGCAAGATCAGCATAACACGACTTTACCTAACTAATGTAATTCTATTAGCATGCACTCTTGATTCAGACTTCGAACAATTGTCATCGCACTTAGCGTATTAGTAAGGGTCACGGTCCATACAAAGTTGAGAAAAATTGTGCGCTGCGAGTTACAGTTTTGTAATTTTAACTAGGGCTAGAGGGTCTCAAAATAGTTGTTTTTAGATGTGGAGGGAAAACCAATTCCCCCCCTGAGCGCGGGGGGAGGGGGGTGAATGTGCATGCGGAAGGGTTACGTTTAATATTTTTTTACTAATTAAAAAGGCCTACTATGCATTGTTTGGTATCATTTTCGTGTAAAACAGACATGGAGAATCCATTTTTTATCATAAACATGAGCAATTTCATATAAAAAAGTAGATTTTATGGAGTAAAAGTAAAGAAGTTACCGTTTTTATTTTAATTTAAGCGTCATATAAGTATTAAAAAACATTTTATCCAATTCAAAAAAATACTATAAGATAGCATATTTATTGCAGTTTTAAAAAATATACACATTTTGTAGTCTTTCATACAAAACTTAACTGAAAAAAAATTGCACCTGTCGCGTACCTCAAACAAAAACCTCCGCGTAACCTCAAAAAAGAGACTTTTGTGCCGGCAACTGCGCATAGATTATACATATTCTTGTACTTAAATGTTATTGTTCATATTATAATTGTAAATATTTATTGATATGAAAGTAAATTGAATATTTTCTGATCTTCTTTTTTTAAATAACCTAACCTTTCCGCCGCATTGGCCATCGGTTCTACGTGCAATGTGCCCCGCCCACTTTAGTAATTCGGAGAGCTATATCGCAGAGCTATGGAGCTATACTTTGGTTCTGCTGAGGATTGTCTCATTTCTAATGCGACCTCGCAGAAATACTCCCACCGTAGCCCTCTCCAGTGCCCTGTGACTTTAAGCTTTCTTATGAGGCCCATTGTAAGCGACCACGTTTCAGTACCGTATGTCATCACTCTTTTAAGTGTTTGATCAGTGTGGCAACACACACTTTACTCTTCAATACTTTTGACTTCAAGCACTGCGGAATATTGGACGAAAAGATGTGCCGTAGCTTCCCAAACGCTGCCCAACCGAGTCGGATTCGATGATTGACCTCTTTCCCAAAGTTGGAGCTACCTAACTGGGTAGTTTGCCCTAGGTATATTATAGTCATCTACACCTTCGAGTTTAGTCTCCGATTGTAACGGGAGTTTTCGTCTTATCCATGTTCATCCCAAGACGAGCTCGCTCGGAAGCACTACTGAGTTCAGCAAACTGTTATCTTCCAAGGTCTCAGCCAAGACCACCATATCATCAGCGAATCGAAGGTGAGTGAGGTACACGCTGTTTATGTTGATACCGACCTTATCCAGTCCAGTCTTAAAGACATCTTCCAGCGCAGCGGTAAACAGATTAGGGTAGATGACAACTGGTCTTGGAGTCGGATTGACATAGTGGCCCTTTCGTACAAACACCTCAATATTTCGACATAGCGGTAGTCTACTTGGTACCGTTGGAGAGACTGTAGTACTGCCTAGAGTTTCGATCAAATCGAAGGCCTTGGGGGCTGGGGGTTACCATTGACGTACTAATGCGATTAAGTTTAGGTTCAGAGAAAGGGACAGTGAAATACGACTCGTATAGCCTTGCCCTTTCTCTCTACCTAAATTAAACCGCATTAGTACGTCATGGGAACCCCCCTTATCGTAGTCCACAAATGCTAAACAGAGGGGCAGTGGCAGGTTATATTCCTCGGTCTTCTGTGTAACATTTACGAAACGCCAATTTGGAAACCGGCTTATTCGGGAGGCTGGAAGTCATCAAGCCTGCGTGCAAGTCGATTCGTAATGTGACCTAATGACTCTTGAAAACATCTTATAAATATGCCTCGGAACTACCGATGCATTTGACTTCCGAGGCGTTGTCACCTTTTTTCAAGAACAGTGCCACCACTCTTCTGTTCCATGCCTAAGGCGTTCTCCCTTCCGGAGTTGAACAACTTCTGAAGGCCCGTAAGGATTAGTTTACCACCTGCCTTCAGAAGCTCAGCTATAATTCCGTCTTCCCCAGACGCCGTGTTATTTTTGAGCTGTTCCAGAGCCATTTTAATATCACACAGGCTGATGTCTCGGATATCCTCTGTTTAGTGCCGGGTCAGTCACTTACTTCATAAGAAATTTATCAATTATCAAATTCCGTGTGAAATAAACGTTTAACCCGGGTTGCTTGGTTAACCCAGGTTGATGAAATTTGCCCTAACAGACATTATGGAGTATTTTGTTTACGCAAAATTGCTAGATTCCCGCAGTAGAAACGTACTGTCAAAGCAACGTTCCTTTAATGTTCGAGGTACGCGACAGGTGCAATTTTTTTTACAACTTATTTTTGCATGGAAAGTTCCAAAAAGTATATATTTTTAAAAACTACATAAAATATGCTATCTTGTAGTATTTTTTTTATGACATATATATTTGATAATACTTATATAACGCTTCAATCAAAATAAAAATATGAAAATAAAAACGGTGATTATTTTACCTTTATACCGATATTTTTTTTTTATGTATGAAAATCCTCATGTTTATTATGAAAAATGAATTCCCCATGTCTGTTTTACATGAAAATGATACCAAACAATGAATAGTAGGCCTAAATATTGGACGAAAAAATTTTAAACATAACCCTTTCGTTTGCACTTTCACCCTCCTCCCCCCTCGTTCAGGGGGGGAATTGGTTTTCCCTCCACATCTAAAAATTGTTATTTTTACACTCTCTAGCTCTGGTAAAAATTACAAAACTGTAACTCACAGCGCACAATTTTTTCCATTTGGACCCCTACTATATAATTTTTGTATCTTTGATTTTAACTAAATTAGTATTAAAAGTTTTTGGTTTTTTTTTCGGACCTCCGATTGTAGCAATCGTAATTAGTCTTACATAAAAAAAGTAAACAAATTCAAGTGTAAATAAATAAACCGCTTGGTCTAATTTAAGAGTACCTAAGCATTGACAATATGCAACAAAAACTAAGTCCTAGCTTCTAACGAAGCCGATGTTATTATCCATAACATAAAATTGTTTAGATTTAGCTCAACAATGATTTGCTATGTTAATACATATTTCATGTTACATACAACCAGTTTTGTCTCGTAGAGTAAAACCAAATTACGGGTTTGCTACTCTAGCAAACCATCCGCTTTATCTAACAAAATTAAATACAATGTCTAACCAAACGTACTTCATTATGTGTCATCGTGTCCGTCCGGCAATCAGCAATGCATCGCGTTGTTTTTACTCCGTCTGTTACATCTCGCTAAATAATTCCTCTGATAAACATTTCTTGTTGATCTGTATTACATTGTATGATGTCTATGACGTACATGTGTATGTGAAGTTACTTAAATACTTATTCGAAAATAGAAGTTGTACCTCTACCAGCAGACATCCTCGGTGACTTCCTTCGGGAATGGAGGTTAGAAGTTTACATAAGTAAATTTCAAAGTATGTTAAACGCCAAGTAACTATAACTTATAGATTCAATCGCGTTTAGGTACACTCCATTAAATATAGCTACCTACTGTGTCACTTGTTTTTATACAAGCTTTTATTTAACTTGCACCATTCATCTGTTAGTATGTTTAAGTTGACCTTCAATGTAAGTTTTTTAGGCCACTTTCCGGTATCCTATGGAGCTGAAATTTGACATAAGTACTTATGTAAGTTCGAAGACAATACTATTTAATCACCAACGAGCTGATGTGGTGCTGTTGCCGGAACGTGCACATAGCAACTCATACTTACGTTCATACTTATATAAGATAAACCCATAGTGTTTGGGCTCATTAGAATCGTCTCAAGTAGTTAATGGTGTTAATAATTATGCTGTAATAAAGAGGCACTAAAAGCTTGATACTTAGCAAAAATAAAATTTGGGACAGTAACTTATCTCCTCGTATATTTAGAACAAGCTATTGACATCGAAACGTTATAAATGCTTTGAGAAAGCGACATCAAAGAATTGATACCCATAGGGCCAAATTAAACGCACGGATTAAAATGCTGCGAACATTAACAACGCCTGAAAGTGAGGGAAATAATGGTATTGGAAAGGATATAACATGTAAATGTAAGTTTTTTACAAGTATACTGCAAGTAGATCCTTCCTAGCTAACTCACGCTTCGACACTTAAGACACCAGACGTCTGAAGAAACATGTATTACTGCTTACCATGGCTACGTATCCTCTGTGCTTCAGTATGGACTTTTGTTATGGGGTAACTCAGTGCATTTAAATAAGTTATTTATAATGCAAAAAAATGTGTTATAAGCAATTTGTGGTGCTTATGTAACCGACCCACTGTAAACCTCTATTTTCAAAATTAAAGCTGCTTACTTTGCCTTGCCTTTTTATAAAGCAAATAGCAATATTTGTAAAAGCAAATCCAGAACAGTTACAACGTACAGTTAATGAACTAGTGTTAACGCCTGGTAACACTGGCACCGGCGTTGACCAATCCAGACGACCGTCGGTAGCGAATCAGAGGGCTCCGTGAGCGCGACAACAGCGCCCAGGTTGCGGGCGCTCGACACCACAAAAAGCGGTGCACCGAGCCTACAAATCCTCCACTGTACAGCCTCTCAACACCGTCCCCAAATGACGGTGCAACGACCGTCCCACCCTTGTGGGATGCGACCCGGCCACAGCTGCAGTAGCGGAAACGCGGGAGCAGCCACACATACTCCAGGAGGAGTATCGTTTGTATATTCAGTTCAGTTCGTACAAATCCTCTTTCCATCTAACCACTGAAGCCGCCGCACGTGTCCTAGACATAAATAAGAACCTATAGATTGTACCTTATCCATGATTAAAATGGTAAACTATTACAAGTAGCTTTACTTCAGAGGCTCCAATATAATTGGCGACCGTGACAGGACACGTGCGGCAGGTCTATTATTTAAAATTGCAGAGCCTGACTTGCGTCGGCCATATTGGAGTGTCGTGCGCTTGGAGCCGACGACGTCGCAAGCCGAAGCCAACTACCGCCAGCCCAGTAAGGCGTACCCAAAGAGGACGAGAACTGCTGAGAGACGGCTGCGGCGAAGACCAGGGAGCCTTGGGACTGGGACGAACGATCGTCGGCGTCTGGTAACACGACACGACCGCGTGGCGCGCGGCGAGACAAGGCGAGTGCCCTGATACCTAAAGTGCCCATCCGTACCCACTTTTAAACCTAAGTCAAGTCGCTTCTTTCTTATTCTAACTTAAATTCTCAATTTCAATATTCTGACTACAAACTTGACTACAATTTAACCTAAACATACCTATTTTGCAGTTCATTGAACTTTGACTCTTACGTAACTAAACTCGACAAATTACTTTAACTTAAATAACCTTGAATCCCAACTAAATTGTCTTTAAACTGAGTGCCTACCGCGATTTATTGCATCTATTTGTGTTTTTACCTACAGGACAGTTTCTTATCAGCTTGTTTTTAGTGATCTTCAATTACCTAACCTCTCAGTGCACGTTGTGTGAGTTAACTTAAATACCGCTTCAGTGCCTATCTAGTTAGGCTTTCT